>JAZKJV010006934.1:0-262982 GCA_037367405.1 Ottelia alismoides
TTATATATACATAGTATGTTATTATATATAGGTAAAATACCAGGGTATTTTTTATTTTTATTTTTATTTGTTTATTTTTTTATAATTATTCCCATTTTATATTTTATTTATTTACAACATGAAATTTGGGATATAAAATATTTTTTAATTTTATTATGTATTTGCAGGTTTAAAATAAATGTATATAGGTACATATATATATGGTATATACAAGGGGAAGAGAGAGAAATTGTTTTTGTTTTATTTTTATTTTTCTTATTTTTATTTTAATTTTATAAATATATACACATTATGAGGGACACATAAATATTTTTATTTGATGAAAATAACAATATATACATAAAAAGGAGGAATATGTACAAGGCTGAGTCACCCTATCTCTCTCTACTTATTTTATTTTGCGGTCAGGCCCATGTTGAGCCCTCCCTTGGGTTCAGGTCACTCAATATTTATTCTAAATATTTCCCTCTTTTTCTTTATTTCTTTATTACTTTATTTTTGTGCAAAAACATGCTAATTATGGCTAATTACATTTCTAGCTAAAATAAAGGAATAAAGAGTAATGAATGGGGATTAATCACCCCCTTTACTTTACTTTTGCTAGTCCCTTAGCAAACACTTATTTGAAAAAGAAGTGCACAAGAGAAAGAAAAAGAAAAAGATGGGAAATCAAGGTTGGTTATTAAACTTTCCCTCATTAAATTGAAATATGGAGCTCTATCAGACCTTTGGATTATTAATTTGCCGGAACCTTATTTGGACTTAAGCTTAAAACTTAAGAACCTCTAAGTTCCACCAATCTATGATCAAGACTCCTCAATGAACCAGATCAGAACAAGTCTACATACGCAAACTCTAATGACCATGAATCTTTCCTTGTATTGTGTAAGTGATATGTAGCTCCCCACCTCATAAGTGACAAAGAAACAACCTCCCTCAACCTGGTAACTCTAATGCCTCGGTCTAGCAACTCTTTCCTCGAGGAGCGGGGTATTCCCTTCTAAGTTCAAGTACAACCGACTCAAGAAGAGGGGGAAGAAGAGAATGAACCATGACCAGTGTAGCCATGTATCCTTGGGAGCTCTAACCAGTGTAGCTGAGTCTCCCGTTGCAAGCTTCATGAGATGGTCATGTGTAACATAAGATTTCCTTTATTTGACTATATACACTCCGGTGGGATTATTAAATTTTCAATCCGACCCACCACTTTTTTGGAGTTTTTCTTTCTTTGCACATTTTTTTCATGTGCATATGTACAATATATCTACATGGTGCAACACATATACATAAGGAGTTTTTCCTCTTGAGCCAGTAGACTATCCCTCTTTTGAAGTTTTATTACAACCCACAACTCCTCTCTTTAGACTTCATAACCACCAGACCAAGTTGAGATGCACTTCCTTCACTATAAGAAGAAGAGAGGTTCCGCCTAGAAGTACTTTTCTCATATGCTACCCCAAGACAAAGGAAACTGCCTCCTCACCACCTCATCCATGGAGAGCTATGTGTAAAGTGCTGGTGCAAGTAAAGCCATTGTCTCTGAGAGACATACGTGTGTTGTTAAGTGTTCTATTTAGGCTCATCAAGATGACACATGCTCATAGCCTAGTGGACTCAAAGAATTAAATCCCAATGGACCTGAAAAGTCCTAATCCTAAGCCCTATAAGGTACTCTTATACTTAGGTGGATTAAGGTCTTAACCAAGCTCCATTTCTAATTTAATTCCAGGACAGTTTAAATGTCAACTATGATTTGGAAAAAACTATACAAATATTTACAAAGATGCAATTTTATAAATTTTTACAAATGTGCAAATTTTTTTGAAAAATGTTTGAAAGCATGGATGTATGCATGATAGCGAAGTTTTGCAAATTATTAACAAAAATTTACACAAGGTTTTTGCAAAGTTTTTGTTTTTCAAACATTTTATAGAAATTTTGTACTATATATATAATTTTGGTATGGAAATATTTACAAACTATTTACACAAATCATTTTTACAAACATTTGTACAAAAATAATTTTTATAAATAGATAGGTATGTGCAAGAAGAATTTTATGTACATGGGAATTTTTTAAATTTTTATGGATTTTTAGCCATTTTATTTATTAACACACTCACACAAAGTACGAGTTATGGCTACAGTATATATATGACATATATACGACACTCCTCTATACTTAGCTCGAACGATGTCCTCAGAGTGATCAAGAGCGATGAAGAAGACATAACTCGTGCTTAGTATAGGGAAGTGAAAAGGAATGGTATGTACAAAGACGAATCAAAGAATAGAATGAAGAGGACTCGGTGTTTCCCCCTATACTTAGGATCAAGTAATCCTAAGTATAGTAAGCTGTACATGAAGGGAAATCCGAGTGGAAGGATGTACAGGGTCTACCCCACCATACTTAGGGTAAAATATTCCTAAGTATAGGCAGCAAAACAGAGGTAGAAAGAACGAATAGAATACCCGAGAGTCCTACACCCCCCGTATACTTAGGGTAAAGTACACCCTAAGTATAGCATAATCATAAGATCAGAAAGGGGTGTGGGACTAAAGAATAGGGTGATATGGAAAACTGGATCTATACAAGTAGGAAGAACAATGATAATCAGGCGTAAGATGCAATAGATGTGAGTCAAGAGACCACATCTCACGCAAAGGGAATCGGGGCAACGTCAATGACCCGCGACTCATGATCTAGATATAGCTTGAGCCACTGGCCGTTAACACGAAAGGTAACATCAGAAGACAACTCAGGTATATCAATACTCCCATTGTAATGTACCTTTCGAACTAAATAGGGTCCCTTCCATTTGCTATGTAGCTTCCATGGAAATAAACGAAGCCTAGCATCAAACAACCATACTCTTTGTCCTGGCTCAAACTGCTTGTCGCTGATATGAGAATCATGCCACTCCTTCACTCTCTCCTTATACTATAGGCTGTTCGAAAAGGCTATATCACGAAGCTCCTCCAGGGTTGCTAACTCTGCATTCCTCTGATCTCCTACACTCACTGGATCCATAAGTATATCAATAACAACCCAAAGTGACCTATGTCTCAGCTCAACAGGTAAATGGCAAGGCTTGCCATAAACGAGGCGAAAGGGAGATGTACCCAAAGGAGTCTTGAAAGACGTCCTATATGCCCATAAGACCGAGTCCAAAAGCTGTGACTAATATTTTCGGTAAGGGAGGACGACTTTCTGCAATATAGTCTTGATCTCCCTGTTCGACACTTCAGCAAGACCATTCGTCAGAGGGTGGTATGGAGTGGCTACTAGCAAGGGACTTTACCTTGTCGTTGATGAAATGAGACCCCCCGTCAGATATCAACACTCGAGGTACCCCAAACCATGAAATGATATTCTTCCTCAAAAATATGCAAATAGTCCTAGCATCTGCGGTTCGGGCGGGGATGACCTCAATCCAATGACTCACATAATCCACATCCAACAGAATGTACTTGAATCCCTGACTCCTAGGGAATGGACCCATGAAATCGATGCCCCATGCATCAAAAACCTCACAGAAGTTTATGGGCTGCATCGACATCATATCACGCTGTCCACAAGTTCCCATCCTCTGACAGTAGTACACCTCTTCACGAACTCATCAGAGTCCTTGAAGAGAGTAGGCCACCATAGGCTGGATTGGAGCACTTTCTATACCATTCTCCTCCCAGAGTGATGTCCTCCTGCCTCAAACTTGTGGCAGTAAGTAAGGACACTGTGGTGCTCCTCCTGAGGAATGCACCGACACCAGATACTATCCCCTCCTTCATGATAAAGGACGGGATCCTCCTAATTGTAAAACTTGGCCTTCGCGAGGAAGGTCTCAAGTTTCTGCCTGGGCCACTCTTGTAGAACTTTCTTGGCGACAAGATAGTTCACAATATCGGTGTACCATGGGAGAGAGGCGATAGCAAGGATCGCCTCATCTGGGAAGGTCTCACATATAGGCTCAGTCTGCTCAGAATCCTCAAGATACTCCAATCAGGAGAGATGATCTGCCACCACATTCTTGACTCCAGGCTTATCCTTAATCTCTATATCAAACTCCTGGAGTAGAAGGATCTATCTGGTCAATCTGGATTTGGCATCCTTTCTTGCCATGAGGTACCTGATGGCAGTATGATCAGTATAGATGGTCACTCTAGATACAATGATGTAAGATCTGAACTTATCTAGGGCGAAAACTACAGCTGGCATCTCTTTCTCAGTGACGGTATAGTTCTGCTGCGCAGCATCCAATGTACGGCTAGCGTAGTGAATAGCAAAGGGGACTCCATCCCTCCTCTGCCCCAGCACGATCCCCACGGCAAAATCGGAGGCATCCGTCATGATCTTGAATGGGAGAGACAAATTGGGCGACTGGAGAACTGGAGCCTCTACAACACGACTCTTGAGAGTCACAAATGACGATAGACACTTATCATCAACAAGAAACTCGATGTCTTTCGTCAGCAGATCAGTCAAAGGTCGGCCAATCCTACTGAAATCATGAATGAAGCGTTTGTAGAAACCGACGTGCCCCAGAAAAGACCGTAACTACAGCAAGTTGGACAGTGGATTGAGTTTCTAATGACATCCACCTTGGCCGGATCAACCTCCATGCCCCTGTTGGAGATGATATGACCAAGCACCATCCCTTGAGTCACCATGAAGTGACTCTTATCCCAAGACAACACAAGGTGAACCTCAATGCATTGCTGAAGGACTCGGTCTAGGCAGTCAAGACAAGAATCGTATCTGTCGCCGTAATTCAAGAAATCGTCCATGAAGACCTCCAAGCACTCCCCCACCATGTCCGCAAAGATGGACAACATGCATCTCTTTAATGTCGCTGGAGCATTGCACAATCCAAATGGCATGCGTCTGAAAGCATATGTCCTGAAGGGACCAGTGAAGGTGGTCTTGTCCTGGTCCTCGGGCGCAATGGCCACCTGATTATAGCCGGAGTACCCATCCATGAAACAGTAATGGCTCTTCCCTGCCAGCCTCTCTATAATCTGATCAATAAAGGGCATAGGGAAATGAACCTTCTTCGTGGCCTGGTTCAATCATCTGTATTCCACACAGCCCCACCAAGAAGTGGGTACCCGGGTAGCAATCTCCTCTCCAGACTCATTGACAACTGTGGTGATGCCCATCTTCTTGGGCACCACATGCAACGGACTGACCCACTTGGAGTCGGAGATGAGGTAGATAAAATCGGCGCTCCACTCTTTCGAGATCTCCTTCATGACAACGTCTCGAAGATTCAGGTTCAGCCGCCGCTGGAACTCACGCGACGGCTTCACCTCCTCCTCGAGATAGATATGGTAGGAGCATAGGGCCAGACTTATCCCCTGGAGATCGGCCACACTCCATCCAATCGCGTTACGGTTCTTTTCAAGAACCCCCATCAGACGGGATTCCTGCTCTCTAGTCAAATCAGCGAAGATAATGACTGGGTACATCTCATGCTCACCCGCAAGGAACCTGTACTTCATCGACGACGATAGCGTCTTCAGCTCTGGACAAGTAGGTGCTGGCGGATCTGTCCTCTGAAAAGTCTGAGCGAATGCTGCCAAATCTGCATGGGAGAATGAAAACTCTCGCTCGCAATCTGAATCTGGCGGATGCCGCTCTGCTGGACTGTCTCTGCTCTGTATGGAATCAACCTCCTCCCTAGCTATAGGCTCAATGGAAGTCAGACACGGTATCAAATAGTCAAACTCTGCCCAATCAACATCTAACTTCGAGGGATCTGTATCAGACTCACAAAAATCTGTCTCACGATCGAGAACCGACCCTGCTGCCTGAGATGTATCCTGGTCCAGGAATCGCTCTCCAAGCTGTCCTCCACTAGCGTCTCTGCGTCAGTGAACTCTGAAGGTGAGAGGATGGCCTGTGCAACTGGATCTGCCCAAACTGCCTCGTCATCTGTAATCACAAAATCACAGTCCTGGTGGATGTCTCGCCCTGCCTCTGTCATTTGCTCTAAATCAGAAGTCAGCTCTGAGCAAGCTGAATCTCTGGCTCTAGTCTCCTTGACCATCCCTATTTGTATACTCTCACCCTCGATGCGAAAGTACACCTTCCCTCTATCATGGTCGGACACTACCTTGGCTGTGGCCAAGAACGGGCATCCTAGAATGATCGGGGTATCGGTCACGGACTTAGGGATCTCCATGTCCAACACTACGAAGTCCACAGGGAATTTCAGGCCCTGAATCGTGACGACAACATCCTTCAGCAACCCCTCCGGCCTCTTGACAGATCGATCGGCAAACTGAAGTCCTGCTCTGTCGTAGAGGGCCCAACTCGAAGTGGTCGAGAAGGGCTGCCTGAAGAAGGTTGATCGAAGAACTACTGTTTAATAGAGTGCGGTCGAACCTATGCTCATGAATGTGGCATCTGACATATTGCATCTGGCCTCTTGGCTGGCAGACGGTTCTGAATCACAAAACACGTGGCACGAGTAAGCACATGGATCTCTGACTAATGGTTCCGTCTCTTCCTCCTAATTGTGGTCCTATCTCTGAGTGATCGCTGGAAGAGAGTATGCGCTCCAAGGCCTCCTGTAGAGTCAGCTGTATCTGAAATCTGTCCATCATATGCTGGTTGAACTCTATCTGATGGTACTTTTGGGATTTTCTTTTTTCTGCCCCTTAGCCAAGTGGAGTGCTCGGGGAAAGGGGACTACAGGGTCCTTCTCAGATGAAAGACTAGGAGAGGGTCTCAAATGCTCATGAATAGTAGAATCCACACATACATCATCAAGCAACACAGGTGGATCCGAAAATAATAAACATTTTCCTTTATTTGTAAAAATGTGCTGAGATACATGTACGGAAGGAGAAACAACAAGACTAGCCGAACTGAAAATTGTGGCCTCAGTACCACCCTCGGCGTCTGGACTCACGACCTCAGTACCGTGCTCTGGCTTAGCAACTGAAATGGTGGTGTCAGTACCACCTCCTCCAACTGGTGAAGCGACGGCCTCAGTACCGTCGGCTGGATCAAAATCTATGGTGGCGTCAGCACCAACGTCATCATCTCCAGCGGCATCAGCACCGCTCTCCTCCTCGTCTGGCGCTCCTGAAGTGGCATGGGATTGTCGCTCAGATGAGGTGCCGCCTGCTGGCATCCTACCGCTCCTAAGTGTAACAAAGTCATCATCAAACATATATGCAGTCATATCACCAAGTAACGCACCAGGAGTGGTAATGTCAGTGAACTCTACCTGCTCAGATTTCCTCTTGATATTGTTCGGGTTCGGCTCGATTTGGGCAGGAATGGCAGCCTTCCCTCTCACAATCTCCCGCATCTCCTGGCAGAACTCATCCATCTCCCGTCGAAAAGTGGACTGCTGCTCAGTCATGAGGCGGGCTAGATCATCCAAGGTGGGGTTCTCATAGGTCGGCCCATGAAAACCTGACGGGTGGCCTGGTTGATAGTGAGGCTGTTGCTGCTGGTAGAGGTGAGAGGGGTACTGCTGATGATACTGCTGCTGTTGAGGCTGCTCACGCCTCCAAGACTGTCCCTGTTGATAGGGACGAGGACCATACTGCTCTCTCTGGGATGGCTGCTGCTGGTGTACTGGGGGCTGGGGCTGCTGGTGCTGCTCACGCTGCTGGTCGTACTGGCCACCCTGAACTGGAGGCTGCTGCTAGGAACTGGTGTCTCCGGCCGACCAGCAGAATCCGGGATGGTCTCGTCGGATACCAGGCTGGGGTTGGTCGTACTAAATCCCGTTGACATCCATCAACGACTCCTGCTCGAAGGTGGGTGGAGGAAGTACTGCTAGGCGCTGATCCGGCTGGTATACCACCATCTGAGTGTCCTGGGATGGTGGTGACTGGTAAAACTGCGGTGGTTACTGGTACGACTCCGCCTGTACAAGGTGAACCTGTCTAGACTGACTGGAGTGCTGGGACGAGTTACCACTTCTGCTCGGATCTCCTCGTGACCTAAGACGGGGCTGAGAAGCCGTCTGTGCCTCCTGAAGATACATGAGTTGTGTCTTTAGGTCACTCAGCGTCTGTGCCACCTGATCCATCTGCGTGATGCCCTGGCACTGCTTCTTCTCGATCAACTCGATCTGGTCCAGCTTCTCGCTGATAATGCCCATGTCTACGGTTGTAGACTCTGCCTGTGTAGCTGCCGCGGACGTAGTAGAAGGATCGACATCGACCCGTGCTATCCTATGGTACTGCACGGCCTGTGGCTGGGGATGTCCCAGAGTGTAGAGGCGGGTCTAGGACATCACGGTGTAGTTCTCGGCCATCTCCTCATAGATGGACTAGACCTGATCCTCATCCTTGGCGAAGTAAGAACCGCCACAAGAAGCATTCTCCAGGCCCTGCAGCTTTAGTGTCAGTCTGCAAAAGAAGATATGAACTAGGTTCGGCTTCGTCATGTCATGGTGCGGGCATCTATCTATAAGCTCTCTGAACCTCTCCCATGCCTCGTGGAACTGCTCGTTGGGGAGCATGGAGAAGTTGCTGATCAGGGCCCACGCTGCATTGGTCCGCCCGAGTGGATAGTACTTGTTCAAGTACTCGGTGCGGAGCTGCTCCCAAGTGTACACAAATATCCTCAAATGCTTCAGCGAGTTGGCTGCTCTGTCAGCAAGTGAGAAGGGGAAGGCAATCATCTGAATAGTGTCCTCGTCCACCTGCCGATCGTGGACGGTGCTGCCGATCATCTCAAACTCCTGGATATGCAGATGGGGCTCCTCAATGGCAAGCCCATGGAAGCGAGGAAGAATCTGAAGTGTCTGTGGGGGGGGGGGGGAACTTGAAGTCCCCCATGATCGCCGGTAGTACCACCCACCGGTGTGTAAGTGTCGATCCGGGTTGTGCAACTCCCACATCGGTCTCGGCTGCTCTGCCGACTGGGATGGCTCCTCTGGCAGATCTGGATCCCTCTCCCCTGCAGCTCTCTGCTAATCTCGCACCGTCCTTAGCCTCTCCATCTCTCTCCTCATATCCACCATGAAGGCTCCCTGATCCCATATATGGCGTTGCATCGTCTCGAGGGAAGCCAATATGGTGTTATTGATAGCACCTTAGTCCAATACGTATGTTGTCGTCTCCGTCGCTGACCCTCGGTGCGCTCCTCACTACTGGCCATGGTCTCTACAAAGGCAAAAGACCCAAACTCAGGTGCCGATAAATCATCTGTCTGTTGTCTCATCTGGCACTGGTATCTCTAGACTGGTAGAAGGGTGGTTAAGGGGGAACAGGGCGGAATCAAACTCAGGTTTGGAGAGCGGGTCTCGGCTCTCACGAACCAACCTAGATGAACGGGATGGAGTGCTAAGAAGCGGTGCAGCCAGAGGCTGCCTATGAGACCTCCTGCCCATCATCTTGATCTGAGAGTTGGGAGGATGAGATCTGGAAACACACAAGATGAGCAAACAAACCCCAGGTTCACCAACTAAACACAGAGCTGAAGACCATAAAAGTTCAGTCAATTATCTTGTCAATTTTTTATTTAGGTGATAATGTCAGTCTATCAGAGCAGTTACGCGAGATGATGGGAATCCAATCCTCCCAAGAAACTATCCCGTATAAAAGGCCGATAGTCTGATCGAAGATCGGATATGGCTCTAGCCTAGTGTGCGGGTCGCTCTCTCGCTCATCCAAATCAGACAAGGAGGGGGTTGCTCTCCCCAAGACAAATTTTTAAGTGAGGTGTTTTTTAGGGTCAAATGTTTAGCAGTCCCAATTTTATAGTTTTTCTTTTTTAGGTATTTTTCAGTACAAGCAACGCCTAACGAATTTTTCAGTTCTCCTGATTATTTAAGTCCGGAAATAGGGGGAAGACGAAAAAGTCGATGTGCGATGAAATCAATGATGCATGCAGAGTAAGAGATGCGTACCTGACTCCAGTAGTCTACATGCAGTGATCCACGCATAAAAGTAAAGACTGAATATAAACTGCCTATATAATGCACAAGAATCCGGCCTTAAATAGAGCAATTTCTACATGTTAAGAACAATAGCCGGGTACTCAAACCTAAGTCCGGAGTCCTATCTTGGAAGCCACTCGGTGTCCGCCACAACGGATCCTGCACGCGCTGTATGTGACTCCTCAAGGTACGTGGACTAGAGTCTAAGTAATCCAACTTTTTATTGTGATTTAATTAATTAGGTCCAATTACGATCTAATAGGTGTAGGTAGATAATTAGGGTTTGGACCTAATCAATTACGTCACAGTCAGAAGAAAATCCTAAGCAAAGGCCAAAACCGCGTAAATCAGACATGCAGTTATAATAACATGCGATGAAAAACGAAAACATACGAAAAACACAGTGAGGTCCCCCAAGCACATCGGTGCTCGGTGAAACAGACCCCGGTAGTAACCGATAAAGTCCAAGTCTGAGTCCCTGTATTTATACAAATAAAGTTTTGCAGAAAATAAAACTAACTATCCTACGACTATTCTACGGTTATTTATGTGGCTATTCTACGGCTCCCGCACTCCTACTCGGCTCCTCGTGCTCTCCTACGGCTCTATGCAGAAAAGAGCTGCCTCCGACTCCCACGGTTGCTTCGGCTTCTGAAAAAGCCGCCTCGGTCCTCGGGCCCTCGCAAGAAAACAAGAAAGAATGTGTCAGATTAGATTATTATAAAAATATGCAAATAAAATCAGACAAAAATATCTACAGAAAAGCCATGAAAAAGAAAACCGCGAAAAATAAAACTACTAAGCCGTACTCCCCAACAACGACGCCATTCTGATGAGCCGAAAATCCCACAAGGTCCGAGTAGGGATAAAATCAATCAAGGGTCGTTGCGACCCAGATCTCATAGATCGGAATCAACAAGAAAAATCAGACCACCAAATAAGAGTAATCAGAAATGAAATCCGAATAACGGTCTCGCTATTTATTTAACCTGGTATAGCGACCAGGATCGAACTCAAGGTGCACGGATTGGCTCAAAAGAGCCTACGAAGTAGTCGAAAAATGAAATAAAAAGATAAAATATTTTTGGTGGTTTTTATATTTTAAACTTTTTTTGTGTTCTTAATTACAAAGGAAATATGAGAAAAGGTTAAAGAGCACACAAATAACAATTTATTAAACACTCCAAAACAACTCAAAAAATTCAACTAAAATTATTTTTGTGTTTTATAAGTTTTTTGGTGTTTTTGATAATTTTCTCAAAATTTTGTGATTTTTAGTTGATTTTATAAAAATAGAATAAGACTGAAAATCAGAATCAATGTGCATCCAGATTTGAAAGGCTAATTAAAAATATGTAATCAGTTTCTAAAAATCTGGAGATAATTTTTATGAAAACTAGAAATAAAAACTAAGCTACGGAAACCAAAATAGAAATTTTTTATATTTTATAGAGATTTTAAGAATTTTTATAAGATTTTTAGAGTTTTGTGATTTTTAGGTGTTTTATAAATCCAAATTCAACCAAAATTGGACTGAAGTTAAAAGACACTAACAGAAAAAGTAAGTAATTTTTTCGAATTTTTAGAAATTTTTACATTTTTAGTTGATTTTTTACTTCAAACAGTAACAAAATGCGTGTTTTTGAATTTTTAAAATATCAAAACAACTCAAAAATCTCCCAAAAATTTAGTGAAAATTTTACACAGTGGAAGGAGCCACATATCCAAATTTCACTTAATTTGGAATCAATTTGTTATTTTATTCAATCAATACAAAAGCCACAACACATAGGGACCAAAGTACAAGAAAAAATAAGTTCCAGGGCCAATGGGTAACACGTGTAAAAACCACAGGGCCCAAGTTTTAAAAAGTCCAGAAATGCCTGAATCACGCATGTGATTTGCACTCATAGGGACTAAAGTGTCAATCCTATTTATAAAAATGTAAACAATAACAACTCAAAACTATGGGATAAATACTGCAAAAGTTCCACGGAGCACGTGTCGAAGCACGTGCACCACAATAGGAAGGACTAAATTGCAAATATTAAAAACCTAAGGTCCTAAGTGCAAATTGTCCAAATTAAAACAACTAACACAAATATTTACAGGAATTGAAAATAAATGCAAAACTAAGGAGGGCCTAAGTGATATTTACCCTCGTTATTAATGATCCAACGGCGGCAAGGGGTTCATGTGTGATCGGATGGCGGAGAATAGCTGGTACCCCTTCGACGATGGACGTCCTGGATTGAATCCCAGATGGATCGGACGGTGGAGGCCTCTCGCGAAAGGATGGCTACGATCAGAACTGGAGCAGGAACTCGATCGAACGGCGAAGGAGGATCCTGGATGAACTGGATGCCGGCAAAGTTTGTCCGGCCAATACGTGCTCCTAGGGGCCTCTCTTGTGCTGCTCTGATGGGCGAAACACTCTTGGAGGTGGTCCGCAGCTGATGACGTGCTCAGATGGGGCCGGGAGGTCCTGGAGGACCCCAGCGGTGCTCACGACCTGGAGCACCTGTGCTCGAGTGTTCGGACCTCCAGAGGAGGTCCTTAGGCCTTTATTCCTGCACAGAAAGAACAAGGGGTCGAGGGCAAACTGCCTCGACCCAGTTAAGGGCGGAGTGGGTGGTCGGATGGTTCGAGGCATGGTCCTATGGCGAGCGACGGCGGAGGAGGACCTAACTCCCGGTTCCGGGGCGAACTAGGATGATCGGAGGTGCGGAGAAGGTGCTGGGAAGTCTAACGGAGGTGATACGATGGTCAGAAGGTCGAAAGGTGATCGGAGCGAAGTGGGTCGGCCGGAATCGGCCAGCGGCACGAAATACAAAACTAGGAATGGAAGCTAATCTAAGTGATGTCGAGGTTACCTGATGATCACAGACGTCTGTGCTGGAGGTTGGTGACTTCCTGGGGTCCTTGCCTCAATGGAGAGACGCCTCCAGAGATTCGAGCTCCGATGGTAGAGCACGACGACCATGACCACCGGATCTGAGGCTACTAGCCTTGGTCCTCGTTGCAATCGATCCCTCTCGCTTGCTATCACTCAAGGAGGAGGAAGGGAGGTCCTGGGAACTGAAGGGGGTGTCCAAAGTTGCGTGAAATGGTGGAAGGAGGCGATGTTATATAGTGTAGGGGTCCGAGAAAGAAGAAGAGCAGGCGCGTAATCCGATGCTCGGATCCCTAAGAAAAACCTCGGGCGTGAATCTCGGATGAAGGACTGCAATCGGAGCCCGGGGTTTAGAAGAATGGAAGTCGGGTCATGAAGCGAAAAATCGGCAAAGTCAGGTGGCGTCAAGATCCGCGGAACTGTGGTCCTGAGGGGAGAGTTGACTAGGGGTCAACATTCCCCCGTGGACCAATCAGAATCCAGGATTTATTAATTATTTGTAAATTCATTTAAAAATAGTAAATGATTTTAATTTGAAAAATATTCAACATGAAAAATGTTTATTATTTTTCAAATTACTTTTTTTGTGATTTTTACTTATTGTTTTGAAAAATAAATTAATATATATACATAGTATCTTATTATATATAGGTAAAATACCTGGGTATTTTTTATTTTTATTTTTATTTGTTTATTTTTGGATAATTATTCCAAATTTATATTTTATTTATCTACAACATGAAATTTGGGATATAAAATAATTTTTATTATGTATTTACAGGGGCAAAATAAATGTATATAGGTACATATATAGATGGTATATACAAGGGGAAGAGAGAGAAATTGTTTTTGTTTAATTTTTGTTTTTATTATTTTTATTTTATTTTTATAAATATATACACATTATGAGGGATATATAAATATTTTTATTTGTTGAAGATAATAATATATACATAAAAAGGGGGAATATGTACACGGTTGAGTTATCCTACCTCTCTCTACTTATTTTATTTTGCGGTCAGGCCCATGTTGATCCCTCCCTTGGGTTCATGTCACTCAATATTTATTCTAAATATTTCCCTCTTTTTTTATTTCTTTATTCCTTTATTTTTGTGCAAAAAACATGCTAATTATGGCTATTTACATGGAGCATGCATTGTGATATTTTATTATATTTACAAATAATTACAAGGTATTTTGCCAAGATTTCTAGCTAAAATAAAGGAATAAAGAGTGATGAATGGGGATTCATCAAGAAACTACACTACTAGCAAGGGCATATTTTTAAATATCAGAAAGTACAAGGCTACAATGTAAATTTCACAGGAATATAAAGCAATATTCAAATCCTTGGACCAAATAGAAATACACAAAGCCGCAAGGGATTTTCTGAAAAATGCCACAGCTCACGTGAAAGAACACGTAAACCATTGGCAGGGTAGAAGTGTAATTATAAAAAAACTATAGGGTCAATCTTGTAAATTTCCCAAAAAGATATAACAACAATAAATAGTTTGGGGACTGAACATAAAAATAGAAATGCCTATGGGTCCCAGCGCAAAATGTCCACCCACGTGACTTGTCACGTGCGGTGACGTGGCCTGGACGAATCTTAGGAAAAGTCATGGGAACCGTTTTACAAATTTTACAAAACTATGTGAATGATTAGGTTCTAATATTTAAATGCAAAATTCCGTGAGGGTAAGAGTGCAAAATACCCTCACAAAAGGGCAGATCGAACGACATGGGGCACTCCACTTGCCACGTGACACGCCCAGACATGACAATGACAGTTCGTGATCATGCGGCTAATCAGATCTGGCGATGGCGATCAACGGTTGAGGGCAAGGCAAATATGCTGTTAGCTGCTCGCCTGGAACGCCTTGATGATCTGACGACGGAGAAGGATAGTCGACGAACAGGAAGAACTCCACCGCTGCGAAGTTCCTCTGGCGAGATCTTCCTTCTCTGGTGGTGCTTTATGCTCCAAAATGGCGCCCAATGCTCCTGTGGTCCTTCTCCGGTGGCACTTTATGCTCCAGAATGGCACCCAATGCTCCTGCGGTCCTTTTCTAGCTACTGGTGGCTCCAGAATGGGTTGGCGTCCACCGGAGCGTGTCGACGGAGATGGAGGAGCAACACGGCCCCATGTACCTACGATGCCCTACAAAATGAACTTCCAGCTATCTCCAAGTACGCATGAACCTGCAAGACAGAGTGAAGGGGTCGATGGCAAAATTCCTTGACCCCGTAGTGGGATGAAACAGGTTGGAGGATGCGGAAAAGTAGCTCTCCGGAGCAAGCTCCGGCGAAGGGGGTGGCGAGGTGAAAGAGTAGGTATCAATCGAAAAGGGAGGTGGAATTGAATCCTACGGATATGTGCAGATAAAATATGAAAGAAAAACAAGTAAAAAAGGTACCTTGATGGCTGAACACCAGAGATATACCTCGACGGCCGATGGCCGGAGATGGAGGGGTGGATCCGCCTTGGCCTTCGCCCGACCTCGTCTAGGCTGGCTCGAGGAGACCTGTCACATCTCCGGTCTTGATCACAACGTCCAGGGGGACAATGCTAGGGTCAATGAAAATCAAATGGAAAATGGAAGGTGATTTTGTACAAGAGCCAAGGCGGCGAGAAGAATGATGGAGATCGAGCGTATCCGCGACACAAGCCTCAAGATGATCATTGGACGTGTAAGACCAGTCTACGAGGAGCAAAACTCATGAAGACTGCGATGCGAAATGGTGAAATATCGAGCCTCAAAAAATAAAAAAAGGGACAAAACCACGTATGACAACTTGCGGGAGGGGGGTCAGACAGTTGACCGGAGGTCAACTGTCTCAGCCACCTTGTTGGTCCACGTGGACCAACGAGGAAAAACCTCCTAAAAAAGAATTTAAAAATCGATTAAAAATAATAATTCATTTTAGGTTATAAAAAATATTTATTATTTTCTGAAGTATTTTATTATGATTTTTATTTAATTTTTTGACTTATAAAATTACAAGTAACCTTTTAAGGGTTATATACAGGTATATTCATCTATATATTCTAATGTTGTGTTTCTATTTTTTTATTTTTTTTATTAATTTGGTTTATTATTTTATATATCATAACTTATTTTTATAAACTTAAAAATATTTTTATTTTATTTTTCTGATGTATTTTATACCATTAAATAAATAGTTGTATTATGTATATTAGTATACTTATTGGTCTTTTATCTATGTTTTTGATATAAGTATATCATTTTTATATTTTTATGATGTTTTTATTCCTGTTTTAATATACACATATATTATAAAATATGTAAAAAAATTATAAATTATAAAATTATATAAATAATGAATAATAGATAAAATGAAAATTTTATTCAGTACAAGTATACAATAGGGATCCAAAACCTAACTTCCAAACCGTAACTCCAAAAAATATGAAACCACCTTCATTAAATACCTTATTAAAAGTAATATATAATTAAAGTTATTTTGATATATGTTGAGTTTCTATTTAAGAGATATGGGTCTGAGAAGTTGGGATTCTGGAATTTTATTCTGAGTATATTTTGTACACTGTATTTTTTTGTATGAAATCAATTTTGTATTTTTCTATATTCAATTATCTAAAACTTTTATGTTCAAAGTTTCTTTATTTGAGGTATAAAAAGTGGAAATAGTAATAGGTCCCAAAAATGAATAAAGAAATGAATTAAATAAAAGGAATTTTTATTGTAATTTGTCCCTTATCTCCCCTACTTTATTCTTTGTCGACCTAGTCATGGAGATGACTAGGTCTCGGGGTTTTGGGTGATAAAATATTTGCAACATTTTATTATTTTTCATTTATTTTCTTTATTCTATAAATTTGGCTTTAAAAACCGTATTTTATACAATATTTACAAAACAATGCATGAATGATAAAATGCATGAAGTAAGCTTATTTACACGCATTTACTAGGGTTTTGAGGCCAAAATGATAGAATAAAGATGATGAAATGGAGATTCATCACCTGTATTATTACAAATGAATAGTCAAAATAAATCTCTCTCACACAAAAAGTAAAAATCCTAATCTATTGTCCTCTCTCTCTCTCTCTGTCAATAACCTCCTGCTCTCTCCTACTGGCTAGGTCAGAATAGTCAGCTGCTCATCCCAAGGCTGCATAGAATCACCTAGGGGATCCTCCTCGGATTGTGATCCCTCACAAGAAGACTGGAGAAGAGACATCAGGCAATTCAAAATAGATAATCAAGTACAAAGAAATAATCTAAAAAATGGCTAAGCAAGTAAAGAGACAAAATCAACTCTACAAGTCGATGCTCCCGTGCAACGACGCCATTTGAAAAATGAGAAAATGGGAGCTTCTAAATAATGGCCTGACAAATTATACTTACTATCGATGAGGAGACTACTCAAATCCTCTCATTATTTCAATAATTAACCCACACAGATAATTAAACAATTAAGAGAAAGAGTTAAAATTTATTATACCATACTAAGAATGCATAGTGGAAAGCAAGTAGGGATCGAAAACAGGAAGCCATGGAGTAGAGTAGGCAAAGATGCATAATCCAAGCACAATTTATGACTCACATACTTAGCCAAAATGCATTTTTATGGGTTTTTATTTTTTTTAAAAAATTTTCTTTTATTTTTGTTTTAAATTTTTGTACTTTCTATTTTTAATATTCTTTTTTAATTTTCTTTTTAATTTTTATATTTTTACATTTATTTTTCTTTAAAATAAATAATATAACTATATAATAACATATATAATATAGACGAATATATAAATAGTAGTAAAAATAGTAAAAATCATGAAAATAAATTCTTTTTGGGCTTGAAAATATTGTTTTTAATATTTTTTATTTTTTTAGGAATTGTTTATAATTTTTGTGTATTTTTAAAGTCAAAAATATCCTAAATCAGTGTTTAATTGAATTCTCAAAATTAAAATAGAGATAGTTTCTCCAAATTAATTTTAATACATTACTAATAATATATAGAAATATATGAAACAAAAAATACAATTTTTTGAATTTTAGAGAATTTTATAGATTTTTTAAGTATTTTTAGGTTTTTTCCAATTTTTAAGTGTTATCTTTTATATTTTTTAGGAATTTTTGGTCTAGAGTTGTAAAATAACTAAATAAATAAGAAATACATTTTTTGAATTTTTTAAAAAGCTTTGTACTTTTATGTATTTTCTAATGTAGACATGGGCAAAATAGGCTAATTTTGATTTTTATAAAATACAAAATGTGCCTAAAATGCAATGCAAAATATGGCGTGAATCAACACAATAACATGCATCTTCCCTCTTTTTCGGAATTTTTTAAAGCACGAGAAATATTTTAAATAAATAGAGTAAATATAAATAAACTATAATATGGCAAGGGTATTTTTGTTTATAAAAATAAGTCCTGGGGCCACTCTGCATTTTTCACAAAAATATTAAGCTGGAATAAAAAGTTCCATGGCTAAAGTGAAATACAAGGACCTGTAGGGGCCTGGCCATGAAATGCCCACCTCATATGGGTGACCACGTGAGGTGAGCTAGGAGCGACTAAAGTGCAAATATGAATAGTTTGGGCATCTTACGACAAATATTGTAGAACTTTATAAACTACAGAGGAATATTTTAGCGTTAAATACTAAATAAAAAATCATTGGGATAAAGTTATAAAATACCCAACATTGGGCATGATCAAACTGTCTGGATCTGTCACTTAAGCCTCGTGTTGTGACATGGTCGTACAATACTGCTTCAGTGTGAATAACTAGGATTAAATCCCATGGTTGCGATATATGACCGAGGCAGGCTTGATATGACGGCGGTTGGAGCTTCTGGGGGTGAGGCTTGATCCAACAACCATGGACTCCCTTGGATAAACATGGAAGAACACGGCCCTGGTCGAGCTTCGATCGACGATGGCGTGCTTCTCGGACCACTGATACACTGCAAAAGGGATCCAAAGATGCCTGGAAGGATCCTCGACTGCCAAGCGGTGCCAAAATGGCTTGACAAGCACCAGTGCGCTGTTGGGAGGTCGAGGAAAGTTAGGGGCTCCAGGTACCAACCCCAAAATAGACCTCTTGAGGGGTCTAAAGCCTCAAAGTCCATCAAGAAACGTTAGCTTACACAAAAATCAGGGCCTGGAGGTCTGATGAAACTTGATTTCATCATCTTAATTTGCCAATATTAACCCCCTTTCTTAAATTAATATCTATAAAAATCATATAAAACATTGTATATATCTGAGTCATAGAATAAATTAAAAATACAAAAAATAATAAAAGTATAAATCGTAGTGTTTTTATACCGTTAAAAAAGATCACAAAAATATTTCTCCCTTTATTTGACCTCGTTTCCATTTTTGGTCAACATGAAACATGTACATCTCATCAAGATCTAAAATTTCATGTTTTGAGTTTTTCCAAATTCGGCCATTTTCTCCATCTTTTGTGAGGTTTCCTTCACGAATAACCTGATTGGACCACACGACTCTTTCTGTTGAGCCATGTGGCCTACTCCTTTGTGTGCCACACGCCCCCAATTCCATCTGTTGCATCTGCTCTTACTTGCCTTCATCACGGCCACTGGTTTCCACCCATTTCTCTAACGTTCGATCCACCTCTAGATGCCTCCATCTAGACCATTCATCTTCGCTCCATTTACAGCCCTTGATCTCTTCTCCAGTCGTCATCACAGTCGTCCTCTACCACCTAAAGTCTCCTCTCGCCACGTGTCATTTCCACCACTGCCCGATCGATCTAACGTGCCTCACATCTTCACCATTCATCAGCGCTTTGATTTCATCCCTATGATCCATCTCCAGATTGAATCTGGACCGTTCGCCTCCGCCTTCTTCCCATTTTGACACGTGGCACTCTCTTAGCCATTGATGGGGCCTTTCATCGGAGTAATCTAAGCCGTACCACCGCGGTCCCTTCTCAGCCATTCGATCACGAGATCCAATGGTTGAGACCTCATCTTCCTCCTCCAGATCCCTTCTTCCACACGTTCTCCACTCAACTCAACCATCGTCCCCTTCCCATTATTACCACCTCCTCAGCCACCCTTGCCACTCCTCGACTACCCCACGACGAAGCCCTTTCCTCCATTATCCTCATGGGAACCCACGTTCACCACGTCCTTCCTCCTCTCGCTCTTTATTCCTCGCTCAAAGCACGTCACCCCTCATCGTTCGTCCAACCTACACCCTGCAAATAGCCCATTACCGACCTCATTTTAAAGCATCCGCCTTTACGAGGGGCTCTGCCCAGCACCACTCCTCCTCCCTGTGACAGGGGGGGGGACGGATCAATGGTGCCACGACGACGACACCCTCGGTGCTGACCCCTGGTCATGGTACGCCAGACACTCAGTGCTTCGACATCGAAGAGCTGCCCCTAGTCATCGCAGGGCTCCAATAAAGACCATGGCCTTGTCTAGAACCCTACTCCCAGGCTCTTCCTCTGCCATAGCCCTGGTAAGGCCCCTTCGATCTTTCTTTGTATTTCCTTTCATTTATCAGATTTTGTTAGGATTACCCACACATCTTCCTCCTCCATAAAGCATCGCGTTAGCTCCTCCATACATCAAGCACCTTCGTGAATCCTTCCGGCACTCTTCTTCCCCTTCTCCATGGTCTGGTCACTTCATCCCCACCTCTTCTCCGCCTTGCCAAAGAAGAGCTCCGGTATCCCATCCTCCCACCATAATAAGATCCCATATCACTCACGAGCACCCGCATTTCGCATGCTTCGTCTATTTGCAATGACATTGCAGGATCCTTCATAAATGGCTCGAGCCATCTACAGAGCACTTTCATGCAGCTTCATCTCCGGCGTACAAGTATCAGCAACATCCTCCATATACTCCAGCTGCTCCGCCGAGCTTCCATGATGCCATCTAGCCATTCAGGAGTGGTCGAAGATCTTCACCAAACTCGATAGGAGATGGCGGAGTACAGGTGACTTCGTCGGAGGACGAAATGCACTGCCAGCCCCGCGGTGGAGGAAGGAGCTCCAGGGTGTACAAGTGTTGTTCGATGGCACCCCGGTGCTCATCCAATGACGCACATCCAGCCACGTCTACTCCTTGAGAAGGAGCAACAGTCGTCTGATCTTTATGATCGGACAATCCAAGTGGTGCCACGCCATTGCCCCGAGCCTCCTTTTCGCGCCTTTAGGCTCGGGGTGCCCGAGTCTCACCCAAACCTTCGAGCCGCCTCCGAGCCTCCGTCGACTGCTCGAAGCTGCGTCGAACCTATTGAAAAATGAAAAGGCGAGAGCCGCTAAGTAATGTTCTGACATATCAGACTCATTGTCGCTGAGGCGACTACTTAGGCCTTTACGGTTGTCAACAATCAACCCACACAATTAATCAAGCAATAAAGAGCGAGGATTAAAATTTATTATACCCTACTAAGAATGTATAGTGGCAAACAAGTTGGGGTCAAACACAGGAAGCAATCGGAGTAAAGCAGACTAAGTATAAGTCAAATGCCTTATGTCTGGTAAGTTACTTAGCCAATGGGGTTTTTTTTTCTGTGGGTTTTTTATTTTATAATTTTTTATTTAATTTTGATTTTGTATTTTTATGTTTTGATTTTTAATTTCTGATTTGGATATTCTTTTAATATTTTATATTTTTGTTTTTTCTTTTTCTTTTAATAAAGATATAATATCAATATGGAATATATATACACTAGAGATAAGAAAAAGGTTAAAACTAGGGGAAAATAGTCAAAATACAGGAGACAAAATGTTTTATGATTTTTTTATTTTTCTAATGTTTTTGTGATTTTTCTATATTTTTCCTAATTTTTTGGTATTTTTTAAGTCAAAAATACTAGTAAATAGTGAAACAAATTGTTGGCCGAAATTAAACTGAGGATGAAAAATATCAAAAAGTGTCTAAAATTCCTCAAATTAATTTTATCATAAAGGTAATAAAATAGAAAAAATTCAGAAACTGAAATTGTATTTTTAGGATTTTTGTAGAATTTTTAAGATTTTTTGAAGATTTGAGGGGTTTTGTAATTTTTAGGAGTTTTCTTTTGTATTTTTTAGTGACTTTTGGTTTGAAGTTAAAACACACAGAAACACACAAAATATATATTTTTGGATTTTTTCAAAGATGTTTTATAATTTTTATGTATTTTTTAATGCAAACAATGTTGAAAATGCATGTTTTTGAATTTTTATAGATATTGGTATGCAATGAAAATGCAAAACAAAAATATGATGTGATAATATAATGCAGATGAACACTAGGTAATTTTTGTGGATTTTTTAGGAATTTAAAGATGCATGAAACAAATAGAATCAACAAATAAAAAATGCATTCCTAGCAGGGGCATTATCGTAATTAGCAAAACATCCAGGGTCTCGCATGCAAATTTTCCAGAAATATATAACTATATAAAAATGTTTCTGGACTAAATACAAAAACCCAGAAGCCCAAGGGTGGTGCTACAAAAAGCTCCCCCACGCACGTGCAACGCACGTGCTTGGGGGGAACCCAAAAGCAAATACAAAAAATCCTGAGGGCTCGAATGCAAATAATCCAAAACTTAATAACTACAATAAAAACTTTCTGGACTTTTTCAAAATACAAAAGGATACGGGGCCCCTGGTACACAATGTCCATACTCACGTGCACAAGACACGTGAGGTGACGTGGCCAGGGGTGCAAATGCAATCACTAGAAGTTCGGGGGATCCTTATGCAATTATTACAAAAATATAAAGCTGCCAATAAAAGTTTAAGTAATACGGAGTAAATACAAAAAGGTGCGAGGGTCAAAATGCAAAATACCCCTACAAGGCACGATCGGACGGCTGATGAGAAGTCACTTGACACGTGGCGAGCTTCGATCACGCGGTACCATTCGCTTTGGATGGCCAAGATTAGAATGTGAGGGCACAATCGGACGGCTCGGGCGCACAAGATCTGACACCTGCTGTACACCAGGAAGAACATGCTTCAATCCAACGGAGGCGAGGTGCACAGAACGAACAGGGAAGATGCTCCGACAGGGCGAGCTTCTCTGACTCCAATCCTTCTCTCCCGTTGTTCGATGATGCTCCAAAATGGCCTGGAGTCTTCTTAGGGTGTCCCTCTGGCGGCTGGATCCTCCAAAAAGCTCCAGCGGAGACTGGTGAGCGAGCAAAAGGTCGGCGGAGGTATGGAGCTCCAACAACCTCGGCCCGCTTGCAAAATGAGTTCCAGCTGCGTTTAGAAAGCGCGGACCTGCAAAAAGGAGAGTGAAGGAGTCGGGGGAAAAATGCCCCAACTCCGTGGAGGATGTAGCGGTTGTGTACGACAAAGTGGGGTGTACTCGACGTCGGCCAGTGGAGTTCGATGCCGGCAAAGGTGAAGTCCAAGGGATTCAAGGATGTTTAAGCGATGGATAATGGAGGGGTGATACGAGAGAATGTTTTTGGAGCGAACCTCAGAGCTAAAGAATGACAGAATAAGGAAGAAGGGACCTCACCAAAATGGCACTGGGAGCTGACTCCGGCGAGCCCTTCCGCGAGGGGATACACTTCGATTCGACGTCTTCGACTCCAACCAAATTGTGCACTCGTTCCCTGCTGACACCAGGAAGGTGGCTAAAACCCTAGGACACGGAACGGAAGGCGGAAGAGTTGATCAAACATGAAAGGGAAGAAGGGGGTCCTATTTGAAGGGTTGACAATCGAGGCACAAAGACAAGCGAATCGGGAGCGATGCAGTGATTCAACGCCCAAAGAAAGACATGTGCGTGAATCACCACATATCGAGGAACAAAAGAGTAGAAGAGGCCGACGCGAGATGATGAAAGGCTTGGCCTCCAAAAATGGTTGAAATCCAAGGAAAATCACATCTGACACAGGGGCAGGGGGCGGGTCAAAGAGTTGTCCCGCGGTCAACTCTCGGACCCTCTTGGTTGGTCCATGTGGACCAACTAGGAAAAACCCTGAAAAAATCATTAAAAAATCATTTTAAAATAGAAAATGACTTTATTAATTTTTGATTATTAAACAAAAAACGTTTGTTATTTTATAAATTATTTTATGGTGGTTTTTTTTATTTTTATGAGGTTTTTAATTACAAGTTATGTGTTATGGGGTATATAGGTATATGTATCTATATATTTTATTACTTTTAATTTGTATATTTATTTTATTATTTTTCTATTATTTTATAAATTTATAAATATTTTTATACACTTAAATATCTTTTATTTTATTTTTCTGAAGTGTTTTATACACATAATAAAATAGAAGTGTTAATTATGTAGGTATAGTTGTAGGTATTATACCTATGTATTATATACATATATTTATTTTTGTGTTTTCTTTATGTTTTTATTCTTATTTTAATATACACAGATATTGTAAATAATTTTTACAAAATTATAAAAATATTAAATCATGAAAAATAATGAATAAATAACAAATTGAACATTTTAATCTGTACAAGTATACTAGTGGGGTCCAAAACTCAACTTTCAAACCATAACTCCGAAAAATATGAAACCACCTTCATTAAATAGCTTATGAGAAATTATATGCAATTAAAGGTGAGTTTGGTACATTTAGAGTTTTTATTTGAGAGATACAGGTCTGGGAAGTTTGGATTTTGGAAACTTATTCAGATCAGAACATTTTATCTGTACATTATTTTTGTGTGAAATCAACTTTGTATTTTTCTTTATCTAATTATCTACAACTTTCATGTACATAGTTTCTTTATTTGAGGTATAAAAAGTGGAACAAAAAATAGGTCCCAAAATGAATAAGGAATGAATAAAATAAAAGGTATTTTTATTGTATTTCGGCCCTTATCTCCCCCTACTTTATTCCTTGTCGACCTAGTCATCGAGATGCCTAGGTCTTGGGGTTTCAGATCATAAAATATTTACAATTTTTTTATTTTTTCTTTTCTTTTCTTTATTCTATAATTTTTGGCTTTAAAAACCGCATTTTATACGCTATTTACACAACTGTGCATGGATGTTAAAATGCATGAGTTAGGCCTATTTACACGCATTGACTAGGGTTTTTAAGGTCAAAATGATAGAATAAAGATGATGAAACATGGATTCATCATCCTCCTATACTTGCCTTTGCTAGTCCCTAGAAAACACTTATGCAATAAGTGCAGAAAAGAGAAAACAAAGAAAAGAAAAAGAAGAAAATTGGATTATGTTTAACTATCAAACTTGTCTTCACAAAATCGAAGTTTGGTGTTTAAGTCGGACCTTTGGATTTTAGTGTGGTTGGAACCTTAATGTGAACCGGACTTGAAATCCAGCAGCCTTCGAGACTCCCAAAACTTTGCTCAAAACTCCTCAATAGCCAGGTCAGAAATGTTTCAACTTATACACAAACCCTTACGACTATGAATCTGACTTGTACAGTGTAAGTGATGGTGGCTCTCCCCAACTGAAATGACAAAGAGACTGACTTCTCCAATATGACAACCCAATGATTCCCCAATCCAACAACTCATTCCTCAAGGAGTAGGCTATTCCCTTCTAAGTTCAAGTGGAAACCAGCTCAAGCGGAGGGGGTGAAGAGAAGAATGGATGGTAGCCAGTGTAGCTACCTATCCTACGATGCAAGACCAGTGTAGTCAAGTCATACAGCTGCAGGCTCACATGATTTGACTCTGAGGCTCCAGCTTGCTTATTGACTATACACATATGTACACTCCGGCAGGCATTTTTATTTTTATACAGGCCTGACCACTTTTTTGGAGTTTTTGCTTTTTGCATTTTTTTTGAATACTATATACATCAGCATTTACATAGGGAGTTTTTCCTCTGGAGCTAGTAGACTATACCTCTTTTGAAGCTTTATTGCAACCAACAATCTCCTGTCCTCGAAACTCATCATCACTGGATGGGTTGGGATGTACTTCCCTCCCTAAAGGAGGACAAATGTTTCCACCTGTTTGTGTCTGATACCGGCAAATCCAACCTCCTCACCACTCCAACTGAGTTGAGCCATGTGAAAGGTACAAGTGTCCAAGTTAGGTCATTATCAACAAGAGTCATGTGTGTGCTCCGAATAATCTACTTAGGAAGTCAAGAATCCATTGAACCGAGTCCCGCGATCCTCAAAGAATTAAGTCAACTAGACTTGAAGTACCTAAATTCCTGTTCCAGTAAGGCTCCTGTTAATTATGTAGATTTAAGGTCCAACCAAGCTCCAATCTTCAGATTTTACTTAGACTCATTCAACTATCAAACTCAATCCAAAAAATGCTCACGCTATGCAAATGCTATACAGAAAATATTTTTGTGATGCGATTTTCAAAGGTTTTGAACTTTTTATGGATTTTTGAAAAGATGATGCAAATGCATTTTTTTGTATTTTTCAATGAGATTTTTCAAATGTTTTTGGATTTTAATTTTGCAAATTTTTTTGGAATATTTTGAAAGCAAAAAGGTTTTGGCCAAAAACTAGGTACAAAGATTTACACGGGGATGCATTTAAGAATTAGATTTTAAGGATTTACAAAGGGTAAGTGGTCGATTTTATAGGTATATATAGTGAATTTTGGTGAGATGTGTGTATTCCTCAAACTTATTTGACACGGGTTTTTCAAAAAATTTTGAAAACTATAGTCCAAAGTAATTTTTACAAGCAGTTTTTGCAAATATGTACACACATTTGAAAATCATTTTGCAAAGATTTTCCAAATAGTAGATATAGATTTTTCAAATATTTTTGCAACCATTTTTCAAACCATTTGCAAAATCATTTTTCAAACATTTTATTTCAAACAAATAAAATAATTTTTACAATTAAAATGTTTTACAAAGGTTGAAAACATGTAAAAAACATTTTCCAAATAGTTTTCAAAGATTTTTCACAAACTATCTTTCAAACATTTTGCAAAAAATATTTTCACCTGATTTATTAATCAGTAAGTACAAAAGAATTTGAGGAATAATCACATCTTTTTATTAAGTATTTTTTAATGAATTTTAATAGTATAATTAGCTAAAATTACTAGTAAAAATACGAAAGTACGAGTTATGGTTAAAGTATATACGCGGTATATACGACCCCCCCTGTACTTAGCTTGAGCTATGACCTCATAGATCGGAGAGAAAAGTGAAGACATAACTCGTACTGAGTATAGAAAAGTCTAAAGAATAAATGAATAAGAGAGGAATGAATAAACGAATGAGAAGTTGACCGTCCCCCCTATACTTAGGATCAAATAATCCCAAGTATAGCAGACTGTACACAAAGCATGGAGGGTCAAGGGTGGGAATGAACAGATCGTACCCGGGCTGTCTCCCCCTATACTTAGGGTAAGATATCCCTAAGTATAGACAAGAAGAGGAGACAGTAGAGAGGATCAAAGAATAGAAACACTCGGGGTGCGCACCCCCCTATACTTAGGACAAAGTACGTCCTAAGTATAGAAGTCTGACACAAAGGGGTGACACCATTTCGGTAGATAAAGAAGATAGACGAGGAAAATAAGAGAAGAAGCAAAGAAGAAAAGAGGTCAGAAGATGAGAATGAACAACTCGGGATGCGCACCCCCATATACTTAGGATAAAGTACATCCTAAGTGTAGCAGTGATGAAGGGGATGCCATCATGTCGGTAGAACAAGATAGAAGAGATGGAAAAGAAGACAAGAAGAAAAGAAGAAAAGTCATTCAAAAATGTTTTTCTCTGCTTTGCCTTCTTCTGACGTTTTGGAAATATGCAGCTTCTCCCTGTAGATTACTTGAATAGAGTCAAGGACAGACATGAATGTATCATGTTCAAGGTAACGCTTCAGAAGCTGTCCATTGACTACAAATGGCTGTGCGTCAGTTGACAAATTAGATATCAATACACTTACATTGTCACGCACATGCTTAACCATAAACGGCCCAGTCCAGTTTCTCTTAAATTTGCCTGGAAAGATCTTTAATTTCGCATCAAACAACCACACCTTCTGACCTGGCTTGAAGGACTTGCGATGGATATGCTTGTCATGTCACGTTTTGACCTTCTCCTTGTACGTTAGGTTGTTGTCGTATGCATAATCTCTGAATTCCAATAATCTGTTCAGATCCATTTTTTGTTCTTTCCTGCTTTCTCAGAGTCCAAATTACATATGTTAATGGTCCATAAAGATTTGTAATTAATTCAATGGGAAGATGACATGGCTTGCCATATACAAGGCGGTAGGGAGATATTCCCAAGGGTGACTTGTACGTTGTTCTTTAAGCCCAGAGAACGGAATCAAGCAGCTGAGACCAGTTCTTGCGATCCGGATGCACGAGCTTTTGTAAAATTATTTTGATCTCCCTATTTGAACATTCAGCTAAGCCATTGGACTACGGGTGGTAGGGTGAAGCAACAAATGTTCAATGCAAAATTTCTGAGTCAGCTTCTTCACCTCTCTGTTTATGAAATGACTACCCCCATCAGATATGAGAATCTTGGGAATCCCGAACCGTGCTATGATGTGATCTCTTAAGAATGGACAGACAGTTCGACTATCGGCGGTTCTGGCGGGGATAGCCTCCACCCAGCGACTTACATAGTCGACAACAAGTAAAATATATTCATAGCCCTGGCTGTTGGGAAATGGGCCCATAAAGTCGATGCCCCATGCATCGAAGACGTCTGATATGTGAATAAATTTAAGAGGCATCGTCTCTCTCATTCCGATGGTTCTGCCCATCTTCTGACAGTCAGTGCAGCATTTGACATAATCTTCTGCATCCTTGAATAGTGTAGGCCACCAGAGGCTGCTCTAAAGAACCTTTGCTGCAGTTTGTCTGACCGAATGATGTCCTCCAGAATCTTGGTCATGGCATAAGGTGAGGACACTTAGAACTTCCTCCTGAGGTATACACCTTCTCCAGATACAGTCTGCCCCTTCATGGAATAAGTATGGATCCTCCCACTAGTAGAAATGGATCTTAGACAAGAATCTGTCTATTTTCAACTTCGGCTAATCCTGTGGGATTTTCTTAGTCACCAGATAATTCACGATGTCTGCATACCAAGGAAGCGAGGTGACTGAAAGAATTGCCTCGTCTGGAAAGGTCTCTGTGATAGGCTTTGCAAGTTTAGCTCAGGAGACTCTGACTCAGGATTCCTTGATAGATGATCGACCACCACATTCTTTACCCCGGGTTTATCTCTAGTTTCTAAGTCAAATTCCTGGAGGAGAAGGATCCACCGAATAAGACGTGGTTTGGCGTCCTTCTTCTGTTGTAAGTACCGAATGGCCGAATGATCAGTGTAAACGATCACTTTGGATCCAAGGAGGTAGGATCTGAACTTTTCCAAGGCGAAGACTACCACTAGCAGCTCCTTTTCAGTGACAGTATAGTTTCGTTGGGCTTCATCGAGCGTTCGGCTAGGGTAGTGACTCGCAAACAGTACATTATCTTTCCGCTGTCCAAGTACAACATCAATTGCATAATTTGACGCATCGATCATTATCTCAAAAGGCTAAATCCAGATTGGTGGCTACAAGACAGGGGCCTGCGTGATGAGTTCTTTTAGCTGATTAAAGGAAAGGAGCACACGGTCATCCATAATGAATTCATTCTCCTTGTCGAGCAGCTCAGTCAACGGTCTGGTCAGTTTGCTGAAATCATTGATGAATCGTCGATAAAAACCGACATGGCCCAGGAATGACCTGACATGTTTGATTGTTGTAGGTGGCTCAAGTTTGGAAATTACCTCCACCATGGCTGGGTCAACCTCCATGCCACGTTTAGAAACAACGTGACCTAGCACGATTCCTTCGGTCACCATGAAGTTTCTCTTCTTCCATGAGAGCACAAGATTTACTTCACAACACCTCTATAAGATTCGGTCTAAATAATCCAGACATTGATCAAATGAATCTTCGTAGACCGAAAAATCATCCATAAAGACCTCAAGAAAGTTGCCCACCATATCGGCAAAAACTGCAAGCATACACTTTTGAAATGTGGCTGGGGCATTGCAAAGCCCGAACGACACCCGTCTGAAGGCATATGTACCAAAAGGACAAGCGAACGTAGTCTTCTCTTGGTCTTCAGGAGATATAGCAACTTGGTTATACCCAGAGTATCCATCCAAGAAGCAGAAGTATTCATTTGCGGCCAATCTCTCCAATATCTGGTCGATGAAGGGTAAAGGAAAGTGGTCCTTCTTTGTGGTGAGGTTAAGTCTTCTATAGTCCACGCACACTCGCCAAGAGGTGTGTACTCTAGTCACGATCTCCTCTCCTTTATCATTCTTCACGATGGTGATTCCTGATTTCTTGGGCACAACATGTAGAGGGCTCACCCACTTGCTATCGAAGATGGGATAAATAAACCCTGCATGACACCATTTCTGTATCTCTTTCATAACAACCTCTCGCAGATTAGGATTTAATTTTCTCTGAAGTTCTCGAGAGGGCTTGCAATATTCTTCCAAAAAAATGCGATGCGAGTACAGTGATGGATTGATCCCATGAAGATCCGAAGTTCACCATCCAATCGCCTTGCGGTTGCGTTCAAGAACCTCCATCAGACGAGATTCTTGGTCTTTGATCAGGTGCGCATTGATAATGATCGGGTGCATGTTAGATTCTCCCTCAAGAAAGGCATGCTTCATTTTGGAGGGCAAGGGTTTTAAATCTGGTGGAGTCGGAGCTGCTTCAGAAGTGACTTCAGCTATTAGTACAGGTGGCGATTCTTTCATCTGTTCGGTGTCCACCATACTCTGTCCTGCCTCCTGTTCCAAACCTAGACAAAATGTTTCAATTATTTCCTCTTCATCACAATACTCTGCGACAATTTGCTCTTGATCATGAAGGCACATCACCCCCACAGAAATTTCATGCAGTGTGTTAGGAAACACTTCATCCTCATCGATAAGGGAAAATTCGACTACAGTCTCTAGTCCCTACTCGAGGAAGAGGAGTTCATGGATCTCATTTTCATCCAAGAATAAGTTGGTATCTTTAATCTCTGCCAGAAAGTCACAGTCATTAGAATATTCAATCACCCTTGCACAAGATGTAGATGTTCGTTCTGCTGGTGCTCCCTCGGGCAGGATCTCTACTTTGATTGTTTCGTTGCCAGCACCAAAAGTGATTTCTCCAGTCCATAATTCACTACTGCGTTCAATGTCCGCAGAAATGGTCGTCAAAGTATGATTAAGGTAAGGAGCAATGGAGCGGGGACGTCCATATCTAGTACACAAAATCGGTCGGGAACTACTTTCCCTGAACCGTAACTATCATGTCCTCCAACATGCCCCTAGGATGCTTAACTGATTTGTCCGCAAACTGCAGAATCATCTTTGTAGGTTTGAGCGGTCCTAGCCTGAATTCTGTAAGCAGTGAGGCTGGCATCATGTTGACAGAAGACCCGCTGTCGAGCAGTGTTCGTTCAAATACCTAATTAAACATCTGACAACGCACAAGTGGTGCTCCCATATCTGGATTTTTTTGCGGAAGGTTGCTGATGGCATTAACTGTGGCCAATGTGAGGATATGCTTTTAGGACTTGCCACCTTTATTCCTGGAATTATGAGGGTGAGGCCTGCGCTTGCTTGTGCATGCATCTTTCAATCCTTTCTTTACAGCTCGCATGTACTCAAGAGCTTTCATCAAGGGTATATTCAATACCAGATTCTGAATAATTTCTATGGTAGCAGGATCAGACAAAGCATTTTTCAAAATTTTCATTTTTTTGTGTTTTCCATTGCTTCTGGAAAAGGAATATTTACAAAATCTTCACTGATATCATTCAAAATAGTGCCCATATTGTTGTGTACATGTACATGGCAAAAAGGAATGGTTTCATCTACAATTTGTGGACCAAAATTGGCGGGGCTCAGCTTCAGGTGCTGGCGTTGGACTCGCTGTAGGAGCAAGGCTCCTCCCGTCAGGAACTGGTTCTGAGGCAGGTGCAGACGGCTCCAATGCTGGCCTATCTCCACCGAGGTCGCTGCTATCTTTTTTTTGTTTTGTCGTTTTCTTTATATTTTTTGTGATTTTCTGGATGATGGTGCTGCTCCAAAAATACTTCTTGGCCTTGGCGTTGGCCTGGCTAATGATTCCCTTTCAGATGCAAGATGCTTCCCCTTCGCAGTTGCTGATGTCTTGAGTGTCCTACCGCTCCTGAGAGTAACAACATTAGATAAAAAGCAATTTAATTCACTTGATTTTGATTGGACACTACCGGCTACCTGCTCCTTGCGTTGGAAAGTGTTCGGATTCACCTCGACTTGAGCAGGGATGGCTGTTTTTGCAGCCGTCAAGTCATCGATCTTCTGGTTCATCTCAGCCATGTTCTTCATTAACTGTTCTAAGCAGGCCAGGGCTAGATTAACCAGCACAATCTCAGAAGAATCCCCCTGCTGGGGCCTAGAGTGCTGTTATGAAGGCTGAGGATGTGACTGGTAACCTTGAGAAAATTGATGAGGAGGAGGGTTGGAGGAATACTGTGAGTTCTGCTGGTGATATGGGGCAGCAGGTTGCTGATGATATCCTTGTCCGCTATATCTAGACTGCTGGGGACAATGCTGATAATTCTGTCTCCAGGTGTTACCGTGAGATGGAGGCTGGTACTGATATGAGGGTTGGAGGGGTCTCCCACCTTGTTGTGGCTGGTGATAGGGCCTGTTGCCCATGTTATGACCTTGGGGATGTCCCTAAGGACGGGTCAGCTGTGCTTCGTTATTCCATACACCGTTGATTTCCTGGATCATCGACGGGGGTGGAGAGAACTGCTTGGAGTAGGCTGGCTGGGACTCTGGCTGATATACAACCATCTGTGTCTGCGACTGCGAGGGCTGCTCCGGGACCTGCACGTAGTACACGTGCGGTATAGGCTGGGGCTGCGGTGGAGTCTGCTGAGGGGTTTGATACAATGTAGGCTCCTTCTTCTCAGCGATCGGCTCAGCAGTAGTAGACATAGCGTTGCACATGTTGGCATTCAAGGCGCGGACGAGCTGCTCCAGCTGCTGGGAAATGACGTCGAGCTTTTCCAAGCCCTGGGTTCTCTTCTCAATGACTGATAATTTCTCGAGGTCCTACGACCTCTTCTCAATGATATCCACCATAGACAGATGGCTCCCAATGATGCTCAAGATGTAGCTCTCATCCTTGTCTTCGATGTGAGAAGCCATGTTCACTAGTTTGCTAATGGCGGTTAGCAGCTTCATGTATGCTCGGGACGAGGATTGAGCGGCTTCTCCTTCAGCCATTTCCTCGAAGACGTTCCACACAACATCCTCATCCTTGTTGAAATAGGAACCATCGCAAGCGGCGTCGACAAGCTTTTGGCTCTCAAGTGTGAGCCCACCAAAGAAGTGTTGTACCAAACTGGTCTGTGGGATCTCGTGGTGGGGACACCTTTCATGGAGATCCTTGAATCTCTCCCATGCCTCATGAAAAGTTTCGTGGGGCAGCTGACATAAACTAGAGATACGGGCACACATCTGATTTGAACGATCGAGAGGGTAAAATTTGTGGAGAAATGCAGACTTCAGCGCCTCCCAGGTCGTGACTACCTTCCCTAAGTGGTCGACCCAATATAGGTCCTTGTCCTGAAGGCTGAAGGGAAAGGCGATCTTGATTACCCCCAAAGGAATTCCAGGGTAGTGAGCGGTAGCACAAATGCAGACAAACTTCTTGAGAAAGATGTATGGTTCCCCAGTGGTGTTCCCATGGAAAGTCAGGAGCAGAGACAAAAACTGCAGCTTCAGCTCGAAGTGGGTATGGATTTGTGGATTTTGGATCCACTCAGTGATATGCCCGACTCCAGGGTTGTATGTCTGCTTCAAAGTGGGCTTCGACGGTGGAGGTCCTGCACCCTCTCTGTCAAATTCTGGTCCTCGTACTGAGAATTCATCCTCACGATCGAACTCATGGTCCTGATGTTGCTCATCCTCCCTTCGGTCATCTCTTGCATCGTCCCTCCTCCTTAGATCATTCAGCATATCTTGGAAGGCGGTCTGGGCCAGGGCTTGATTGGTCAATTGCTGCTGGATTGGTTGAATGGATGTGAGTAGTTGACTGTTAACATCATTCTGTATAGTATGTTGCCCTTCCCCCTGATTTTCTTCAGCTTCAGGTTGGGACTGTGGTCCCTTTCCTCGTCCACCGGCCATCTCAGATTCTGCTTGACTTGTTGGCTCGGGATCGGGATCTAGGTCTGCACATGGAAGAATGCCCCGACTGTCTGAATTGCAGCACCAGATGTAGAGAAAAATTATGTGTTAAGGTCAACACAGAACTTTGTTAAGGATGGCGATGTGTAAGGAGTGAAATCAATGGCCCTCCAAAACAAACAGAGTTCGGCACAAGAGTGATCTCGGTTTATTGAAGAGGACGGAGAGACTGGAGATCGGTTCACGGAGTCCGAACCGGGTTCTCGGGAATCGCTCCGAATTATTTGAGAAGGCGAGCGAATGGAACTGATGTGGATGTCGACAGGGTCTCGACTGAACTGTCCGTTCATCGCCATCTCAAAGGTCAAACAGAAGATCGATGTGAATGGAAGATACAGGGGCCAACAAGAAATAAATGGAGTGTAAAACAGTAGAAGGTTTACATTGAGCAAGGGTCAAATGGAAGTAGAGCAAAAATGGTGCAAAGGCGCGGTGTTTTTAATCTTGACCTTAATTCGGCTAATCAATAAAACCTCAAAACAATGGATTCTCCAACTCAACCCATGAAGCCTTGAAGGTTCGACAATTATCTTTGTGAGTTTTTGATTTGATTTTCAGGCAATTATCTTCTAACGAGTCCTTAGAGCGCTACGCCTATAGGAGAGAGAGTGCTGCTAGAATAGTATCATGTACTTGTCCTCCTCCTGTGTAACCTTTAGTCTGCACTTTTTAAGGTCCTTGTAACCCTTCCTGGATCCCTACTCAGCCAAAGAAATAAAGAGAGGAAGCCAATAGGCGAAACCGATACTTCGGAACTCGCTCGCAATAGAATCACCCGTGAGCGTGCAAGAACCTACTCGGATGCAAGACGATGAGACAGACACCCCTGTGAAGGCATGGCCTATGCTCGATACTTCAGACAAGGTCAATGCTCTACACAATAGGGAGTCACTATTGCCGACCAAGCCCTACTCGTCTACGTACGATAGAAGCGCCAATACTTTGGAAATCCATGCGATACACAAGGCAGCCACAGACTGGGTTTTTGGCTCTAATCCTTACGACGTCGCTCACCTCACTAGGAAGGAAACCTTCCTATGCAACCTGAAAACAAATGAAGGCTTTGCTCACCCCAAGGCAATGAGTCCAATTAATCAGTTTTATTACGGTCATGTATTTTTAGCATTCTCTTTTTATTTTTTTGTGTTATCACTTGTTTTGAGTCAATTCAATACAAGTGCCTAACGTTTTTGTCTTTTCTTTGATTCCTATTGATCCAAAAATAGAGGGAGAAGATCGGCAAAGCAATGCAAGGCGACACTAAGATGGAAATCTCACCTTAGTGCATGAATGATGAATGCTCAGTTAGAAGACTTACAGTGCTTCCCAGCTCTCTCCATGCAGGATGCAAAACAGGAATTTAAACCTATACTATATGCCGATATGCACACGGAAATCGTCCTAAGTAGGCAATTGCTAGCGTAAAGAACCAAATGCTCACACAAAGCGAAACCTAGTAGTCCAGTCTTGGAATATCCTCGGTGCCCACTATAATGGGTCCTTCCAGCGCTATACGGAGACTCTTGCGATGCGGTGGTTTCGAATTATGTGTTCAACAATTAATTATATCTATGTCAAACGATAAGACTATAGGTGCATGCAATGGTTGTTAGGTGTTTGGCCTTAGATTACACGATCAAGCAATCCTAAAGACTAAGGGCTCATTCCACAAAAATAAAGAAAACAAAATCGGAAAATAGGCAAGCGGTGAAAATACATCAAAACTACGGTAAGCCCCCAAGTGAACAAACACTTGGAAGTTGGGCCCAAGTGTCCAAAGTCCAGAGTACCTGTATTATTACAAATTAATCAAATATCTCTCTCTCTCACCAAAAAGAATGAAAATCTAACTATCCTCTTTCTCTCTCAAGTCCTCCTGCTCTCTCCTGCCGGCTAGGGTAGAATAGTCGGCTCCTCCTCCCAAGGCTGCTCAAGATCCCCTAGGTGATCCTCCTCGGTCAGTGGTCCCTCACAAGAAAACTAGAAAGGGATGTCAGACAGTTCAAAACCAATTATACAATAAGATCAGACAATAAAAAAAAGCTAAGCAAGTAAACAGACACAAGTCTACTCTACAAGCCGATGATCCCCAGCAACGACGCCATTTGAAAAACGAAAAGGTGAGAGCCGCTAAGTAATGGTCTGACAGATCAGACTCACTGTCGCTGAGGCGACTACTCAGGCCTTCACGTTTGTCAACAATCAACCTACACAATTAACCAAGCAATCAAGAGCAAGGATTAAAATTTATTATACCCTACTAATAATGTATAGTGGCAAAAAAGTAGGGGTCGAACACAGGAAGCAGTCAGAGTAAAGCAGACTAAGTGTAAGTCAAATGCCTTATGTTTGGTAAGTTACTTAGCTAATGGGGATTTTTGTGGATTTTTGATTTTATATAATTTTTATTTAATTTTGATTTTGTATTTTTATATTTTGATTTTTAATTTCTTATTTTGTATTTTCTTTTTATATTTTATATTTATGTCTTTTCTTTTATTTTAATAAAGATATAATATCTATATGGAATATATATACACTAGAGATAAGAGAGAGTAAAAATTAGGGAAAATGTTCAAAATACATGAAACAAAATGTTTTTATGATTTTTCTATTTTGCTAATGTTTTTGTGATTTTTCTATATTTTTCCTATTTTTTTGGTATTTTTAAAGTAAAATGTACTAGTAAATAGTGAAACAAATTGTTGGCCGAAATTAAACTAAGGATGAAAAATATCAAACAGTGACTAAAATTCCTCAAATTAACTTTAACATAAAGATAATAAAATAGGAAAAATTTAAAAACTGAAAAATTGTATTTTTACGGTTTTGTAGAATTTTTAAGATTTTTATGAAGATTTTAGGGGTTTTGTGATTTTTAGGAGTTTGCTTTGTATTTTTTAGTGATTTTTGGTTTGGAGTTAAAACACATAGAAATACACATAACTTTTTGGAATTTTTCAAAGACGTTCTATAATTTTTATGTATTTTCTAATGCAGACAGTGTTGAAAATGCATGTTTTTCAATTTTTATAAATATTGAAATGCAATGAAAATGCAAAACAAAAATATGCTGTGATAATATAATGCAATAGGAACACTAGGTAATTTTTGTGGATTTTTAGCAATTTAGAGATGCGTGAAACAAATAGAATCAACAAATAGAAAATGCACTCTTGGTAGGGGCATTATCGTAATTAACAGAACATCCAGGATCTTGCATGCAAATTTTCCAAAAATATATAGCTATATAAAAATGTTGCTGGACTAAATACAAAACCCAGAAGCCCAAGGGTGGCTCTACAAAATGCTCACCCACGCACGCGCCTGAGGGGAACCGAAGAGCATATACAAAAAATCTTGAGGGCTCGAATGCAAATAATCCTAAACTTATAACTGCAATAAAACTTTTCTATACTTTTTCAAAATACAAAAATACACAGGGCCCCTGCTGCAAAATGTCCACACTCACGTGCACAAGACACGTGAGGTGACGTGGCCGGGGGTGAAAATGCAATTACTAGAAGTACGGGGGATCCTTATGCAATTATTACAAAAATATAAAGCTGCCAATAAAATTTTAAGTAGTACGGAGTAAATACAAAAATGCGCGAGGGTCGAAATGAAAAATACCCCCGCAAAGTGCGATCAGACGACGGATGAGAAGTCACTTGACACGTGGCGAGCTTTGATAAGGCGATACCCCTTCACTTTGGATGGCCAATATTAGAACGTGAGGGCACGATCGGACGGCTTGGGCATGCCAGATCAGACGACTGTTGTACACCAGGAAGAACAGGCTTCAATCCAACGGAGGCGAGGTGCACAGGACGAATAGGGAAGATGCTCCGACGGGGCGAGCTTCTCCGACTCCAATCCTCCTCTCCCGTGGTTCGATGATGCTACAAAATGGCCGGAAGTCCTCTGGCTGCTGGATCCTCCAAAAAGCTCCAGCGGAGACTAGAGAGCGAGAAAAAGGCCTTAGCTCGGCCTGAGCTGAGACTGGAGAGCGGAGACTGCAAAATGACTTCCAGCTACATCTAGAAAGCGCGGACCTGTATAAGGAGAGTGAAGGAGTCAGGGGAAAAATTCCCCGACTCAGTGAAGGATGTAGCGGTTGTGTACGACAAAGTGGGGTGGACTCGACGTCGGCCGGTCGAGTTCGATGCCGGTAAAGGCGAAGTCCAAGGGATTCGAGGATGTTTAAGCGATGGACAATGGAGGGGCGAAACGCGGGAATGTTTTTGGAGCGAACCTCAGAGCTAAAGAATGATAGAATAAGGAAGAAGGGACCTCACCAAAAAGACATTGGGAGCTGACTCAGGCGAGCCCTTCGGTGAGGGGATACACTTCGATTCGACGTGTCCGACTCCAACTAAAGGGTGTATTCGTTCCTTGTTGTCACCAGGAAGGTGGCTAAAACCCTAGGACACGGAACGGAAGGCAGAAGAGAGATCAAACGTGAAAGGGAAGAAGGGGGTCCTATTTGAAGGGTTGACAACCAAGGCACGAAGACCAACGAATCGGAAGCGATGCAGTGATTCAACACCCGAGGAAAAACATGGGCGTGAATCACAACAAATCGAGGAACAAAAGTGTAGAAGAGACCGACGCGAGACGATGAAAGGCTCGGCCTCCAAAAATGGTCGAAATCCAAGGAAAATCACACCTGATAGAGTGAAAAATGAAAAAGCGAGAGCCGCTAAATAGTGGTATGACAAATCAGACTCACTGTCGCTGATGCGACTACTCAAGCCTTCCCGTTCGTCAACAATTAACCCACACAATCAATCAATCAATAGCAAGGATTAAAATTTATTATTCCCTACTAAAAATGTACAATGGCAAGCAAGTAGGGGTCGAACACAGGAAACAAAGGTGCAGAGTATAGACAAAAGTCAAAACCTAGGTCTAATGGACTACTTAACCAATCTAGATTTTTTTGTGGGTTTTTAATTTTTATTTATTTTAATTTTTAATTTTGTATTTTCGTTTTTAATTTTCTTATTTTTATAATTTTTTTATTTTATATTTTTTTCTCTTTTTTTCAATATTGGAATGTCAAAACAATGTAATACAAGGAGTGATAAAATATTTATAAAAATATGCAAAAATAGACAAAAATTCAGAAATAAAATCTTTTTGGTCTTTTTATAATTTTGTTACTATTTTTGTGATTTTTGGGTATCTTTCAAAATTTTTTTGGTATTTTTAAACACTGAAATAAAGCAAAACAGTGAATTAGCTACGGGCTGGGGATAAAATGGGAATTAAAAATATCAAGCAGCCACCAAAATTCTCCAAAACTAATTTTAAGATAAAGATAATACAATGTAGAACCTACAGGAACTTAGTTTGTATTTTTAGAGTTTTTTATATTTTTTTAGATTTTTTAGAAGTTTTTAAGTGTTTTTGAATTTTTAAGGTTTTTCTTTTGAGATGTATAGTGGATTTTGGACTGACACTAAGATATGATAAAATAGACAATAGGTAACTTTTTTGGAAGTTTTTAAGGTATTCTAATATTTTTGTTTGGTATTTTCTAAGCTAGACACTGCTGAAATGGCATGTTTTTTATTTTTCATAAATGATACAATGCAAAAAAAATCTAAAAATATGGCGTGAAAGTACTAGCAAACATGAGCCTAAGTTAATTTTTTTGCAATTTTTGGCACTTAAATGATGCGTGAAATAAATAGATCAAACACACAAAAATCCTAAGCCTGGCAGGGGTATAAATGCAATTCTAAAAACATACAGGGGCTTAGGTGCACATTTCACCAAAATCCACGCGCGAAGCACGTGTTATGTCGTTCACAGGGGCATATTTGCAAATACTAAAAATCGACGGGGCAAAAATGAAATTATCCCAAAAACATATTTAAATAACTACGCACAGGGGTATAACTGCAAATAGATGAAAGTTTAGGTTATAAAATGCAAAATACCCAAAAGGCATGCGCCCAAGTCTCGTGAGGTGACGTGGTCGAGGACTGAAGTGCAAATATAAAAAGTTACTAGGCCTACATGCAAATATTACAAAAACTTTTAAACTGGAAAGTAAAGTTTTAAGACTAAAGTTAAATACAAAAACACTTGGGCTTAAAATCCAAAATACCCAAGATCCTGATGGTGCGGCCGAGGGAGCTTCACTTGACACACGGCGTGCATCGGATGGCCCGTACCCCTTCGCTCTGGGCGGCTGGGATTAGATCGTGAACGGCTGATCGGACGGCTGAGAGGTGCCCCGATCCGATGGCTGCTGAACGGCTGGAAGAACGCGGCTGATCCGACGGCTGGACGAAGATGACGAAGAACACCGCCTGGAGGACTCTTGGAATGGCGATTCCGGCCGACACACGGCCTCCACCAGCCCCGGACCGAGGGCAAAATGGTCCTGGGGCTCGTCCGCGTCGATGGAGCTCCTCAGCCGAGGCCGAGGTGATCGGAGGTGCTCAGACGAGGGAGGTCGCCTGGAGGTACTTCCTTGAAACTTCGAGGCTCGATTGGGCCTCCTTTTGACTTCGTTCCTGCAGGGTTAGAAGCAAGGACAAAAAGGGGATGCTCGGAGTGCACTCCGATGGTTCGATGGAGGCGAAAGGTGTCTGGGATGAGGAGCTCCGGCAAGCGGCGGAGAGGGGAGCTCGATAGCTCGATCTGGGCAAGATCGAGGTGGTTGTAAGGGTGGAGCGGAGTGACGGAGTGACGAGTAAGAGGATGGAGGTGGCCTTAGCGGCTATCGAGGATGGATGTAACGCCCCACCTAGACGGGGGCGCATCTCAACACCCATTCACATTATTACCCAACAACAGTCATAAACAACCTGCATGATATACCATTTATACAAAAAAAAACATAGGAAGGAAAAATCTAAGTTTTCATTGATAACAAAAGTCCACATAGGAATAGCAATAAATCCTCAGAGTCTCCTTATTACATCATAAATACTTGGAAATGAAAGATAGCACAACTACTAAGAAACTAGTCCTCAACCTTAACCACGTCCTGCAGATGCACCACCAAAGATATGAGCCTCTGTCTCCTGCTCTACACTTCCTGTTGGATTTCCAAAGAATGTAACTCATGAGTCAACTGACTCAGTAAGGATAAAATAACTTATAAATCAAGAGAGAGTATAGGTAGGCAATGCAAATGCAGTAACTTAACGAGTTTAGAAGAGAACATTCTAAAAGCATCTAGCATTATACAATCACTTATATTCTAGGCCTCTTACACATATGCAATCAAAACCAATTCTTTGACATATCTATATTCATATTCTCATTTACATATCCCGGACTCGCTCGTCAAAGGAGAAAGCCTGCACTAGGGATGAAGTCTGCAACACTCCATTCATAGTGCAATCTAAAACCTGTGCGCAAACGCGATCCTTCAGCTAGTCTAGTTGGTAGTACTCTGACACTCGAGACAGGGGGCACCTAGCCCAAAGAGTCGTAACTTTGTCAATCGAGTCTGCCGGAGGAGTCTCGCTCGCTCCAAAAAAATGCCACAAAAATGGATCCGTACAGTGTGATGCCCTCATGCATCCACCTCAATTCCACCAGAGTAACTACCAGCACCCCACTCTGTGATGCCCCTTGAGTGGGGATGACTCACTGTCGGCTCAGCCGGACTACAAGGGTGTGCACCCATCATGTAGTATTTATCACAAAGGCTAATGAGCGAATATGTATAATTCAGAAGAATTATAACAAAATTTTCAGAGTTAATCATCATTTCTTGGTATTAGATTAACGATCTGTTTATATTGATATTTGCAACCACAAACCACTCTACTAGCATTCAATAAAAAGCATAATCGTGATTATTCAACATCACCTTAGCATGTTATATTCCAGAAACTAGGTTAATTAAGCAATATGTAGGGAACCTTTTCGGCACTAGTCGTACCCCATTGTTGCAGCTAGGCAAGGAAAATTGATGATTGATTAAAAGCTCCACCTCCTAAATATCCAACAGTATATAATCAAGCAGTAAGATCAAACATAGACTCTTCAATATACATAGTTTTAAAAGGAGAGTAATGTATTAAGGAATTATACAACACACACAAAATCAAGGAAAAAAAACTATAGTGTTAACTAAAGTACTAAATCCAGTATAGTGAGATAAAAGCTTGGTTTTATTACATCCGAAACAGATACTTAACATTGACCAATTTATCAAAACAAACAATACAACTCTACCTACAGACACCCCTGTGTACTAGGATTTAGCAACTATGGATCCAACCCCATGGATTTATTCAACACTTAAATTATACAATATTTAAGCATGAATTGGTGTGGCCCAAGTTATCCTTGCACCCAATATTAACAAAAAAACACTTAACTTAACATGTACATTGGGAAAAGAAAACTACGGCAAAGCTAAAAATAGGAAAAGTGACTTGGTCAAATATTCAGTTTCTAACAATCGAAATATCAAAATTGATAACCAATTAATGATGTAACTTGCGGTCCTCAAAGAATTTGCTCGTAGGGCATAATGCATTGTTCAACTCCCAATTATAAGAAAACAGATACATCCTATATTATTTTATCCATACCATACCAGTGCCTATTCTCAACAATAAATATAGATTATTATCATCACAGTACAATAATTCTACGATAATCAACATATTAAAAACCATGTTTATAAATCATGCTTGGGAACGAGTACTCATTTCTATCGACATGGATATGTATTATAGAGAGGGATCACCCATATAATAAAGCCAAAGTTGAATCCACGCAGATGTCATGTTGGTGATGAGAAAATAATGTATTCTGCATATGATATTATTTTGAAAGATTTATTAGGACATACTCTTGGTATACCAACGGCAAAAGACGATCCTTGGGGTAGGATCAAATCGGCATATATTTATACTCCCCAATAACAATCTCCAAATCAAGGGAGAGAGTTAAGATCCGTTACCTATGCTCGTGCACGCCTTTGATCCACGTGCTCGATCGCCTGATCACCAATCCGAGGAGAGGGCTGCCTTTCCCTTGCGATGGCCTTCCTCGTCTTCTTCTTGTCTCGAAGCTACGGAGCATGCACCATTATCCTTTTGGCTCTCTAGAGAAGGAGATGGAACAAGATAAGAGAATGACTTGGGAAGGAAGAAAGGGTGGATTAGGGTTTGGAAAAAGAGTAGGAATGAGGGAAGATAAAGGGTGTGGGTCTTTATATAGTTGGGGATTAAAACATTAGTTTTAGATACCCTAAAACAACCCTAATTCGAAAATAATTAACCAAAACCCGTAACCCTTAATTCCCTCAAAAACCATGACACCTCTTCACTAAAACAGACATATCTCCCACATCCGGACTCGGAATTTCGCGTTTTTGGGCTCGTTGGAAAGCTTGCGATGAGAGGCTTCTTTTGAGTACAATATTGAATATGTTTTAAAGCTTCAGAAAAATCCGAAAATTACGGGGTGTTACATCATAACAACCTTAAAAACAGTCTCGTCCCCGAGACTTAGGATGTAAAAGGTGTAATATAACAACCTTAAAAAGGGTGAAAGTAGCTTATAAATTACCCTAAAAAAGGTATGGGTAGTCCCGTCGCATATCCGCCTCAGGTTCCCAGGTGGCCTCCTCGGAGTTGTGTCGTTGCCAAAGGATCTTCACCAAGGGTATCTCCTTGTGCCTTAACTTCTTCACTAAACGATCGATGATCCGAACTGGTTCCTCCGGATAACTCAGATTAGTATCCACATGAAGATCATCATAACTAATCACATGCGATGGATCATGCACATATTTTCTCAAGTTGGAGATATGAAAAAACATCATGCACACCGGCAAGGTGAGGAGGAAGAGCAATCCTGTACGCAACTTTACCAATCTTGTCGAGAATCTCGAACGGTCCGACAAACCGTGGTGCTAATTTTCCCTTTACTCCAAACCGCTGAACTCCCTTCATGGGGGAAACTCTCAAGAAGACAAAATCTCCAACCTCAAAACTAAGATCAGTGCGCCGTCTATCGCTATAGCTCTTTTGCCTACTCTGTGCAGTAAGCAATTTCTTCCGAGCTATCTTGATTGCCTTAGCGGTCTCCTCCAAATACTCTACCTTATGTAGAAGGTTATGTCCAATCTCCTGCCAACTCAGAGGTGTAGAGCATCGTCTTCCATACAATGCTTCAAAAGGAGCCATACCTATGCTGGCATGGTAACTGTTATTATACGTAAACTCTGCTAACGGCAAATGGTCTTTCCACGACCCTTTCCACTCCAGCACACATGCTCGAAGAAGATCCTCCAGTGTCTGAATTGTCCTCTCAGATTGTCCGTCGGTCTGAGGGTGGTAAGCAGAACTGAGGCATAGTTGTACTTCTAAGGAACTCATGAATTCCCTCCAGTAGTGAGAGGTGAACCTTGGATCACGATCAGATACAATCTGCTTAGGCAGCCCATGAAGTCTGACAATCTCCTTAATAAAGACCACTGCAAGCTGTAAGGGAGTGCATGCCATACTCACAGGTATGAAATGTGCTGACTTAGTAAGCCTATCAACCACGACCCAGATGGCATCATGACTACTAGTGGTCTTAGGAAGACCCGTCACAAAATCCATAGATATACCCTCCCACTTCTACTCAGGAATAGGGAGGGATTGCAAAAGTCCAGGTGGCCTCTTAATTTGGTGGCCTCTTATGCTCAGCCTTAATTTGCTGACACGTCAGGCATTTTGCCACAAAATTGGCCACATCCCTTCTCATTTGCTTCCACCAAAAATTCTTTTTCAAATCCTTATACATCTTTGTGCCACCAGGATGTATCGACAAACGTGAACTATGTGCCTCACGTATGATCTCTTCTCTCAATTGTACATCTGCTGGAACACACAATCGATTCCCACTTCGTAGCACACCATCTTGATAAGAAAAGCCAACTAAGGTTCCTGCGATAGCCTTCTCCTTGAGTCTCTGCATACTCAGGTCTTCCTGTTGCCCTTGGATGATTCGCTCAACTAACTTTGGACGAGAAGGGGATGGAACTATGACAGTCTATCGACTACTCTGAAATGGATGCCAATCACTGAAAGCTGCAAGAAGATCCCATGCTTTAATCTGAGGACGAGATTCACTTGAATGAGGCCTACGACTAAGGGCATCAGCAACCACGTTCGCCTTACCAGGATGGTAAGAGATGGTGCACTCGTAATCCTTTAACAGCTCCAGCCATCTCCTTTGCCTCATATTGAGCTCCTTCTGATCAAAAAGATGCTTGAGATTCTTGTGATCTGTGAAGATTTCGAAAGCAACACCTTAAAGATAATGTCTCCACATTTTAAGAGCAAAGATAACTGCTGCCAGTTCCATATCATGAGTTGGGTAATTTTTCTCATGGGGCTTCAACTGTATAGATCCATATGCAACAACCTTACCATGTTGCATCAAAATCGCACCCAGACCCTCCTTTGATGCATCGGTGTAAACCGTGAATCCGTCTGGGCCCGATGGAATTGTCAAGATGGGAGCTGTAGTGAGCCTTTCCTTCAGAGTCTGGAAGCTATTCTCACATTCTTCTGACCAAGCATATGGCATCTCTTTCTTGGTTAGCTGGGTGAGGGGAAGGGCAATCTGAGAAAATCCCTTCACAAACTGCCTGTAATAACCGGCTAAGCCAAGAAAGCTTCGGATCTCAGACACATTCTTCGGTCGTTCCCAACTAAGGACTGCTTCGATTTTTGCCGGATCCACTGACACTCCTGCACCTGAGATAACATGGCCTAAGAATGATACTTCTTGAAGCCAAAACTCACACTTACTAAACTTTGCATATAGCTTGTGCCTCCGTAAGGTCTCCAACACTGTCTGTAAGTGAGTGCGATGCTCCTTCTCATCTCGAGAGTATATGAGGACATCGTCAATGAAAACTACAACAAAGCTGTCGAGGAAAGGCTGAAACACCCGATTCATCATGTCCATGAATGCTGCTGGGGCATTTGTTAAGCCAAAGGGCATCACCAAGAACTCATAGTGACCATATCTGGTTCTGAAGGCAGACTTTGGTATGTCCACATCCCGAATACGTAGTTGGTGATAACCAGACCGCAGATCAATCTTGGAGAAGATGGATGACCCTTGTAGCTGATCAAAGAGATCGTCAATGCGTGGCAAAGGGTAACGATTCTTGATTGTTACTTTATTCAACTGCCAATAATCTATACACATGCGCATAGATCCATCCTTCTTCTTAACAAAAATGACAGACGCTCCCCATGGAGATGTACTAGGGCATATGAAACCCTTCTCCACCAGTTCTTGTAACTGTACCTTGAGTTCCTTCAGCTCAGCTGGTGCCATCCGGTATGGTGTCATGGATACTGGTTGAGTTCCTGGAATGATAGAAATCTCAAACTCCACCTCACGAGGTGGGGGAAGCCCAGGCAAATCTGCAGGTAATACATCCGGAAAGTTCTTTACTATTTCAACATCCTCTATTCCTTCCATGGGAGTTTGATTCCCAATGACGTGAGCAATAAATCCTTCACACCCTTGAGATAGCAGGCGATGAGCTTGCAATGCTGATATGCAGGTTACCCCTCTCGACGAGATGCTTCCATCAAATATGAATTCTTGTAGCTCAGGAATCCTGAAAATAATCTGTTTTTGGAAACAGTCTAAACATGCGTGGTGATTCTCAAGCCAGCCCATGCCGAGAATAACATCAAAATCCTCCATCTGAATAAGCAGCAAGTAGGCCTCGAGCATATAACCTCCAATATAGACTGGGCAATCGGGAAACACCCGATGTACAACAAACACCTGACCTCCAGGTCCCTTAATAAGATAAGGGTCTGAAACCACAGTAGGCTCTCGGCCTAAGGTATCCGCAAAACTCCATGACACGAAGGAATGAGATGCGCCCGAATCAAAAAGAGCATGAGTTGTAAAGTCGCCTACTGAAATCATACCTCGTACTACTGATCCCGAAGCATGTGCTTGCCCATCGGTGATGGCATGGAGTTGTCCTTCTCTTCGTGGCCCACTGGAACCTGTCGTGCACCGAGTCTGGTTGGGATGTCCCATGCCACCACGAGAGGTAGAACCACGTCCCTGGTGCTGCGGACGTCCCCCTCGTACAGTACCTCGCATCTGTGAAGCTCCCAACGGACAGTTGGACCTGATGTGCCCCTCTTGGTTGCATCGGTAACAAACACGTGCATCGGTTATGCTGTTCACCATAGGATGTGTTGGTCGTGATGGCTCGGAAAGTGCTTGCCCCAAGGTAGGAGCTCCTCCATGCGCGGACCTGGTAGACATGCCATGCCGGTAGGGGTGGGTACGTTGTCCTCTTCGTGTTGTCGAACGATCATTACGAGCAGTCTTCCCATAAAAGCTCGATCCTCCTTGCCTGGTTTGCACTGACCTTCCTTCACACAAGTCCTCTTCTACTCGTGATGCAGCATCAACCACTTCCTTCATAGTAACCAATCTAATGGGTACTAGTCTCTCGCGAATTTCCTTACGGAGACCCCGAAAGAACTTGAATGCTTTGTCAGCCTCAGTCGGCATAGTGCTAGCAGCATACTTCAGCAACTCCGTGAACCTGTTTAGATAAGCAGTCACAGTCTTGTTCCCTTGCTCGTGTAGTGTGAACTCCACGCGGCGCTGCTCTAGCCAGTATTCCGGATAGAAATGCTCCCGGAACGCCTCAGTGAATTTCTCCCAAGTAACTGGCGTTGTAATCTGCAGCTCCATAGAACTCCACCATTCCTCAGCATAGCCTGCTAAGGAGTAAGTGGCAAGGGTAACCTTCTCCTCATCCGGTACATGTATGGTGCGAAATACCTTTTCCACACGCTTCAGCCACCTCTCTGCCACATCTGGGCTTGTATTGCCCAGAAACTCCGGAACCTTCTCCTTGCGATATTTTGAAAATATGTCCTCTTGTCGCGGTGGCAGCGGCGAGGGGGGAGGAGGAGGAGGAGGAGGTGGCGGCGGTGGTGGATCACCGTCTCCCCCACCCATTCCAGACCCCCCTTCGGACGTAGATCTCGACAATCGCTCCTCGAGCATAAGCTGTCTCTACTGCACATCCTGCAGCATCGCCATCATCGCAACCAATTGCTGCGCAGTCTGATCCCTACGAGGCAGCATGATCTGCATGAGTAGACATAAAAAAAGGAATTGTGATTAGATTCAAGAGAAGAGGTCATTTGTCAACCTTGATCATTTTTTTGACAGTAGTCAACAGACTACTTGTCTAATGTACAATGGTATTTCTCCTACCATACAGTTGTCTATGACTGATGGGGTAATTGGGCTCTGATACCAAATGTAACGCCCCACCTAGACGGGGGAGCATCTCAACACCCATTCACATTATTACCCAACAACAGTCATAAACAACCTGCATGATATACCATTTATACAAAAAAAACATAGGAAGGAAAAATCTAAGTTTTCATTGATAACAAAAGTCCACATAGGAATAGCAATAAATCCTCAGAGTCTCCTTATTACATCATAAATACTTGGAAATGAAAGATAGCACAACTACTAAGAAACTAGTCCTCAACCTTAACCACGTCCTGCAGATGCACCACCAAAGATATGAGCCTCTGTCTCCTGCTCTACACTTCCTGTTGGATTTCCAAAGAATGTAACTCATGAGTCAACTGACTCAGTAAGGATAAAAGAACTTATAAATCAAGAGAGAGTATAGGTAGGAAATGCAAATGCAGTAACTTAACGAGTTTAGAAGAGAACATTCTAAAAGCATCTAGCATTATACAATCACTTATATTCTAGGCCTCTTACACATATGCAATCAAAACCAATTCTTTAACATATCTATATTCATATTCTCATTTACTTATCCCAGACTCGCTCGTCAAAGGAGAAAGCCTGCACTAGGGATGAAGTCTGCAACACTCCATTCATAGTGCAATTTAAAACCTGTGCGCAAACGCGATCCTTCAGCTAGTCTAGTTGGTAGTACTCTGACACTCGAGACAGGGGGCACCTAGCCCAAAGAGTCGTAACTTTGTCAATCGAGTCTGCCGGAGGAGTCTCGCTCGCTCCAAAAAAATGCCACAAAAATGGATCCGTACAGTGTGATGCCCTCATGCATCCACCTCAATTCCACCAGAGTAACTACCAGCACCCCACTCTGTGATGCCCCTTGAGTGGGGACGACTCACTGTCGGCTCAGCCGGACTACAAGGGTGTGCACCCACCATGTAGTATTTATCACAAAGGCTAATGAGTGAATATGTATAATTCAGAAGAATTATAACAAAATTTTTAGAGTTAATCATCATTTCTTGGTATTAGATTAACGATCTGTTTATATTGATATTTGCAACCACAAACCACTCCACTAGCATTCAATAAAAAGCATAATCGTGAGTATTCAACATCACCTTAGCATGTTATATTCTAGAAACTAGGTTAATTAAGCAATATGTAGGGAACCTTTTCGGCACTAGTCGTACCCCATTGTTGCAGCTAGGCAAGGAAAATTAATGATTGATTAAAAGCTCTACCTCCTAAATATCCAATAGTATATAATCAAGCAGTAAGATCAAACATAGACTCTTCAATATACATAGTTTTAAAAGGAGAGTAATGTATTAAGGAATTATACAACACACACAAAATCAAGGAGAAAAAAACTATAGTGTTAACTAAAGTACTAAATCCAGTATAGTGAGATAAAAGCTTGGTTTTATTACATTCGAAACAGATACTTAACATTGACCAATTTATCAAAACAAACAATACAACTCTACCTACAGACACCCCTGTGTACTAGGATTTAGCAACTATGGATCCAACCCCATGGATTTATTCAACACTTAAATTATACAATATTTAAGCATGAATTGGTGTGGCCCAAGTTATCTTTGCACCCAATATTAACAAAAAAAACACTTAACTTAACATGTACGTTGGGAAAAGAAAACTACGGCAAAGCTAAAAATAGGAAAAGTGACTTGGTCAAATATTCAGTTTCTAACAATCAAAATTTCAAAATTGATAACCATTTAATGATGTAACTTGCGGTCCTCAAAGAATTTGCTCGTAGGGCATAATGCATTGTTCAACTCCCAATTATAAGAAAACGGATACATCCTATATTATTTTATCCATACCATACCAGTGCCTATTCTCGACAATAAATATAGATTATTATCATCACAGTACAATAATTCTACGATAATTAACATATTAAAAACCATGTTTATAAATCATGCTTGGGAACGAGTACTCATTTCTATCGACATGGATATGTATTATAGAGAGGGATCACCCATATAATAAAGCCAAAGTTGAATCCACGCAGATGTCATGTTGGTGATGAGAAAATAATGTATTCTGCATATGATATTATTTTGAAAGATTTATTAGGACATACTCTTGGTGTACCAACAGCAAAAGACGATCCTTGGGGTAGGATCATATCGGCATATATTTATACTCCCCAATAACAATATCCAAATCAAGGGAGAGAGTTAAGATCCGTTACCTATGCTCGTGCACGCCTTTGATCCACGTGCTCGATCGCCCGATCACCAATCCGATGAGAGGGCTGCCTTTCCCTTGCGATGGCCTTCCTCGTCTTCTTCTTGTCTCGAAGCTACGGAGCTTGCACCATTATCCTTTTGGCTCTCTAGAGAAGGAGATGGAACAAGATAAGAGAATGACTTGGGAAGGAAGAAAGGGTGGATTAGGGTTTGGAAAAGGAGTAGGAATGAGGGAAGATAAAGGGTGTGGGTCTTTATATAGTTGGGGATTAAAACATTAGTTTTAGATACCCTAAAACAACCCTAATTCGAAAATAATTAACCAAAACCCGTAACCCTTAATTCCCTCAAAAACCATGACCCCTCTTCACTAAAACAGGCATATCTCCCACATCCGGACTCGGAATTTCACGTTTTTGGGCTCGTTGAAAAGCTTGCGACGAGACGCTTCTTTTGAAAACAATATTGAATAGGTTTTAAAGCTTCAGAAAAATCCGAAAATTACGAGGTGTTACAATGGAGGTGGCCAGAAAGTGGAGGCGGAGCTAAGCTCCGCCGTGGGCTTTGATCGAAGATTCACGGTGATTAACGCGAGGGGAATCTAAACTGCTCCTGGGCTAAGCTATGCTACACTAGAGCTACAAGAAAAGGAAAAGAGAAGGGGGTGAGGCTCACCAAAGATGTCGGGATGGAGGTCGCGGCGGAGCTCCGGCGAGGGATGGATCTGCTTCGATTCGACACTAGATGACTCGAACCCCGGCTCGATTCGCCTCCTGCTGTCACCAGGAACGCGATGGGCTATGGGTTTTCGGGTGATTTTGGTGGAAGTAGGATCAAATCGAGAAGGGAAGTCGGGGGTTACATTTTGTAGGGTTTGACTGCCAAGCGCATGTGCTCCAAAGAACGAGGTGGACCGAGCAAATCGCTGGTTCAATCCTCGAAAAAACGAAGGGGTGTGAAAGCCTGATCATAGGTCTACAAAAGTCGTGAAGACATTGAGCTCAAAAGATGCAAGTCACGACCTTGAAAAGTCCGCCAAGGCGAGGAAGAAACGAGGTTTCTGACAAGGACTGGGATGGTCAGACAGTTGACCGAGGTCAACTGTCAGACGCACCTGGTTGGTCCACGTGGAAAAACCTTTAGAAAATGTTTTATAAATTAGATTTAAAATAGCTAACGATTTTATTAATTTTTAATTATAAAATAAAAAATGTTTATTTTTTTATGAAGTATTTTATGGTAATTTTTATTTATTTTTTAGAGGTATATTTTTACAAGTTGCCTTTTATACCCTTTATAGGTATAATACCTATATACTTTATTCTTTTATTTTTATTCTGTAAATTTTAATTTTATTATTTTTATTTAGTATTTTATAAAATCATAAAATACTTTTAGGCACATAAATATATTTTTGTTTTATTTTTCTGATATGTTTTGTATATTAAATAAAAGTCTCAGTAGGTATTGTATAGGTAAGTATATAGGTATTGTATCTATGTATCTAATATACAAGTATTTTTATTTTATATTTGATTTAGGTTTTTATTCTGATTTTAATGTACATAACTATTATAAGTAATATTTACATAATTATAAAAGTATAAAAATATACAAATAATGAATAAATAATAAATTGAATATTTTATTCTGTACAAGTATACAATGATGGTCCAAAACTCAACTTTCAAACCGTAGCTCCGCCAAATGCAAAACCACCGCCATTAAATAGCTTATTTTATTCTATATACAAATAAAGGTGAGTTTGCTGCATTTGGAGTTTTCAGTTGTGAGATACGGGTCTGGGAAGTTGGGATTCTGGAATTTTTTTTCCGACCATAACTTTTTATCTGTACATTATTTTTCAGTGAAATCAATTTTGTATTTTTCTATATAAAAATATCTACAACTTTCATGTACAAAGTTTCTTTATTTGATGCACAAAAGGTAGAACCAAAAATAGGTCCCAAAAATGAATAAAGAAGGAATGAAATAGAAGGTATTTTTATTGTATTTTAACCCTTATCTCCCCCTACTTTATTTCTTGTCGACATATTCATAAAGATGCCTAGGTCTCGGGGTTTCGGGTCATAAAATATTTACAATATTTTATTCTTTCTCTTTTCTTTTCTTTATTCTATAATTTTGGCATTAAAAATAATATTTTATACATTTTTTACACACATATGCATGAATCCTAAATTGCTCTATTTAATGCTATTTTCAGGCGTTTGCTAGGGTTTTTGAGGCCAAAATGATAGAATAAAGATGATGAAATGTGGATTCATCATCCCCCTATACTTTACCTTTGCTAGTCCCTAGCAAACACTTATGCAATAAGTGCAAGAAGAAAAGAAAGAAAAGAAAAGGAAGAACTTGGATTTAGTTTAATTATCAAACTTGTCATCACAAAATCAAAGTTTGGAGCTTAAGTCGGACCTTTGGAATTTTAGTGCAGGCGGAACCTTAATGAGAACCGAATTTGAAATTCAACAGTCCCTGAGAATCCCAAAACTCTGCTCAAGTCTCCTCAATAGCCATGTCAGAAATATCTCAATTCATACGCAAACCCTTACGACTATGAGTCTGACTCGCACAGTGTATGTGATGGTGACTCTCCCCAACTGAAATGGCAAAGAAACAGACTTCTCCAGTACGACAACCCAATGATTCCCCAATCCAATAACTCTATCCTCGAGGAGCGGGGTATTCCCTTCTAAGTTCAAGTGGCAACCAGCTCAAGAGGAGGGGGTGAGGAGAAGAATGGACGGTAGCCAGTGTAGCTACCTATCCTGGGATGCAAGACCAGTGTAGTCAAGTCATCCTGCTGCAGGATCACATATTTGACTTTGGAACTCAAGCGTGCTTATTGACTTAACACATTTGTACATACTTTGCAGGCTTTTTATTTTTGTACATGCCTGAACATTTTTTTTAACATACTATTCACAACAGCATTTACATACAGAGTTTTTCCTCTTGAGCCAGTAGACTATCCCTCTTTTGAAGCTTTATCGCAACCCACAACCTCCTGTCTTTAGACTTCCTCATCCCTGGACGGGTTGGGGTGCACTTCCCTCCCTAGAGGAGGACAAATGTTTCCACTTGTGTGCGTCTCATACCGGCAAATCCAATCCCCTCACCACTCCAACTGAGTTGAGCCATGTGAAAGGTGCAGATGTCCAAGTTAGGTCATTATCAACAAGAGTCGTGTGTGTGCTCCGAAATACTCTACTTAGGCAGTCAAGAATCCATTGAACCAGGTCCGTGATCCTCAAAGAATTAAGTCAACTAGACCTGAAGTACCTCAAACCCAGTTCCTATAAGGTTCCTGTTATTAGTTAGATTTTAAGGTCCCATCAAGCTCCAATCTCCGGATTTTACTTAGACTTGTTCAACTATCAAACTCAATCCGAAAAATGCGAATGCTATGCAATGCCATGCAGAAATATTTTTGTGATGCAATTTTTCAAATTTTTGAACTTTTTTATGGATTTTTGAAAAGATGATGATGATGCATATGCATTTTTTTGTAGTTTTCAAAAAGATTTTTCAAATGTTTTTGGATTTTAATTTTGCAAATGTTTTTGGGGTTTTTTGAAAACAAAAAGTTTTTGGCTAAAAGTTAGGTGAAAACTATGTACATGGGAGTGCTTCCTATATTTACAAGAAGTGGATTTAGAATTTACAAGGGTAAGTGATCAATTTTATACATATCTATATAGTGGATTTTGGTGTGATGTCTGTATTCCTCAAACTTATTTGACACAAGCTTTTCACACAATTTTTGAAAACTATAGTCCAAAATAGTTTTTATAAACATTTTACAAACATGTACACACATTTGAAAATCATTTTGCAAAGGCTTTCAAAATAGTATATATAGGTTTTTCAAAATATTTTTGCAACCATTTTTCAAACCATTTGCAAATCATTTTTCAAACATTTTATTTCACACAAAGAAAAGAAATTTTACAAACCACACATTTTTACAAAGGTTGAAAACATATAACAAAATATTTTCAAAATAGTTTTCAATAAATGTTCACAAAGATTTTCAAACTATTTTTCAAACATTTTGTAAGAAACATTTTCACAGGATTTATTAATTAGTAAATACACAAAAGAATTTGAGGAACAGAACACCTTTTTATTAAAGATTTTTAATGAATTTTAAAGAATTATTAGCCATATTATTAGGAAAATACGAAAGTACGAGTTATGGCTAAAGTATATACATAGTATATACGACCCCCTATACTTAGCTTGAGCTATGTCCTCATAGATCAGAGAGAAAAGAGAAGACATAACTCGTACTAAGTATAGGCAAGTCTAAAGAATAAATAACTAACGAATGAACCGATAAGAAGTTGACCGTCCCCCCTATACTTAGGATCAAATAATCCTAAGTATAGCAGATCGTACACAAAGCAGGGAGGGTCAAGGGTGGGAATGAACAGATCGTACTCAGATTGTCTCCCCCTATACTTAGGGTAAAATATCCCTAAGTATAGACAAGAAGAGGAGACAATGGAGGGGATCGAAAATAATAGAAGAAACTCAGGGTGTACACCCCCTATTCTTAGGACAAAGTACGTCCTAAGTATAGAAGACTGTCTACAAGGGGCGACACTTTTTGGATAGATACAGAAGATATGAAAGGAAAAGAAGAAAAGAAGAAAAGAGATGAAATTGGGTATGAACAACTCGGGATGCGCATCACCCCTATACTTAAGATAGAGTACATCCTAAGTGTAGCAATGATGAAAGGGATGGCATCAATTCGGTTGAAGAGGATAAAAGGAATGGAAAATAAGAAAAGAAGAAAAGAAGAAAAATCATTCAAAAATGTTTTGCTGTGCTTTGCCTTCCTCTGCCTCTTTGGAGATATTCATCTCATCCTCGTAGATTACTTGAACCGAGTCAACGACAACGATGAATGTATCATGTTCAAGGTATGGCTTCAGAAGCTGTCCATTGACTACAAATGGTTGTGCGTCAGCTGACAGATTGGATATCAATAAACTTCCGTTGTCACACACCTGCCTAACCATAAACGGCCCAGTCCATATACTCTTCAATTTGCCTGGAAAGATTTTTAAATTTGCATCGAACAACCACACCTTCTGACCTAGATTAAAGGACTTGCGACGGATATGCTTGTCATGCCATGTTTTGACCTTCTCCTTGTACATCAGGCTATTATCATATGCATAATCTCTGAATTCTAGTAATCTGTTCAGATCCACTTTTCTGTTCTTTCCTGCTTGCTTGGAGTCCAAATTATAGATGTTAATGGCCTATAAGGATTTGTGAATTAGTTCGACGGGCAAATGGCATGGCTTGCCATATACAAGGCGTAGGGAGACATTCCCAAGGGTAACTTGTACGTTGTTCTATATGCCCAAAGAACGGAATCAAGTAGCTGAGACTAGTTCTTGCGATCCGGACGCACAAGCTTCTGTAAAATTGTCTTGATCTCCCTGTTTGAGCATTCAGCTAAGCCATTGGACTATGGGTGGTAGGGTGACGCAACACAGTGTTCAATGCAGAATTCTTGGGTCAACTTCTTCACCTCTCTGTTTATGAAGTGACTACCCCCGTCAGATATGAGAATCTTGGGAATCCTGAACCGTGCTATGATGTGATCTCTCAAGAATCGACAAACAGTCCTACTATCGGCAGTTCGGGCGGGAATAGCTTCCACCCATCGACTTACATAATCGACATCAAGAAGAATATATTCATAACCCTGACTGTTGGGAAACGGGCCCATAAAGTCAATGCCCCATGCGTCAAAGACGTCTGAGATCTGAATGTATTTCAGCGGCATCGTGTCTCTCATTCCTATGGTTCCGCCCATCTTCTGGCAGTCAGTGCAGCATTTGACATACTCATATGCATCTTTGAATAATGAAGGCCACCAGAGGCCACTTTGAAGAACTTTTGCTGCCGTTCGTTTGCTTGAATGATGTCCTCCAGAATCTTGGTCGTGACATAAAGCGAGGACACTTGGAACTTCCTCCTGAGGAATGCACCTTCTCCAGGTACAATCCGCACCCTCACGAAACAAATACGGGTCTTCCCACTGGTAGAAATGGATTTTAGACAAGAATCTGTCTATCTTCAACTTAGGCCAGTCATGTGGGATTTTCTTGGTCACTAGATAATTTACAATGTCTGCATACCAAGGAAGCGAGGTGACTGACAGAATTGCCTCGTCTAGAAAGGTCTTTGTGATCGGCTGCAGGTTCAGCTCAGGAGATTCCGGTTCAGGAAGCCTTGACAGATGATCGGCCACTACATTCTTTACCCCAGGTTTATCTTTGATTTCCATGTCAAATTTCTGGAGGAGAAGGATCCACCGAATGAGATGTGGTTTGGCATCCTTCTTCTGCTGTAAGTACCGAATGGCCGAATGATCAGTGTAAATGACTACTTTAGACCCAAGGAGGTAGGATCTGAACTTTTCCAAGGCAAAGATCACCGCTAGCAGCTCCTTTCTAGTGACAGTGTAGTTTCTCTAGGCTTCATCGAGTGTTCGGCTAGCGTAGTGAATCACAAATGGTACATTATCTTTCCTCTGTCCCAGTACAGCTCCGATGGCATAATCTGATGCCTCGATCATGATCTTGAAACGCTGATTCCAAATGGTGGCGGTAAGATAGGGGCATGCGTGATGAGTTCTTTCAACTGATTAAAGGCAAGGAGCACACGGTCATCTACAATGAATTCATTGTCCTTACCGAGCAACTCAGTCAACGGTCTGGCCAGTTTCCTGAAATCTTTGATGAATCGTCGGTAAAAACTGACATGGCCCAATAATGACCGGACTTGCTTGATATTTGTAGGTGGCTCAAGTTTGGAGATCACGTCCACCTTGGCTGGGTCAACCTCCATACTACGTCTAGAAATAATGTGACCCAGCACAATTCCTTCGGTCACCATGAAGTTGCTCTTTTCCCATGAGAGCACAAGATTGACTTCGCAGCACCTCCGTAAGACTCGGTCTAAATAATCCAGACATTGGTCAAAAGAATCCCCATAGACTGAAAAATCATCCATAAAGACCTCGAGAAAGTTGCCACCATATTGGCACTACAAGCATACACCTCTGAAATGTGGCTGGGGCGTTGCAAAGCCCGAACGACATCCATCTGAAGGCATATGTGCCAAAAGGACAGGTGAACGTGGTCTTCTCTTGATCTTCAGGAGCAATAGCAACTTGATTATACCCAGAGTAGCCATCCAAGAAGCAGAAATATTCATTCGCGGCCAATCTCTCCAGGATCTGGTCGATGAAGGGTAGAGGAAAATGATCCTTCTTGGTAGCGAGATTAAGTCTTCTGTAGTCCACGCATAATCGCCAAGAAGTGGGTACTCTGGTTTCAATCTCCTCTCCTTTTTCATTCTTCACAATGGTGATCCCTGATTTCTTGGGCACAACATGCAGAGGGCTCACCCATTTGCTGTCGGAGATGGGATAGATAAATCCCGCATCACACCATTTCTGAATCTCTTTCATAACGACCTCCCGCAGATTAGGATTTAGTCTTCTTTGCAGTTCTCAAGAGGGCCCGCAATCGTCTTCCAGAAAGATGCGGTGCGAGCAGAGTGACGGATTGATACCATGGAGATCAGAAGTTCGCCAGCCTATCGCCTTGCGGTTACGTTCAAGAACCTCCATCAGATGAGATTCTTGGTCTTCGGTCAGATGTGCATTGATGATGACTAGGTACATATTCGGTTCTCCCGCAAGGAAGGCATACTTCATGTTGGAGGGCAGGGGTTTTAGCTCTGGCGGGGTCTGAGCTGCTTCAGCGTTGACCTCAACTATTAGTATAGGTGGTGATTCATTCAACTATTCGGTGTCCACCATATTCTGATCTGCTTCTTCTCTCAAATCCTGACAGAATTCCTCAACTTCATCGAAAGATTCTTAAAATTTCTGCTCTTGGTTTTGAAGGCACATCACTCCCTCGATAGTCTCTTGCAGCACATCAGCGAGTTCCTCATCCTGATTGATAAGGGGAAATTCGATTGCGGAATCCACTTCATCCTCGGGACAAAGGAGTTCATGGATCTCATTGTCATCCAGAAATAAGTTGGTATCTTGAATTTCTGCTAGAAAGTCACAGTCGTCAGCATACTCAATCACCCTGGCACATGATGTCGATGTCTGTTCGACTGGTGTTCACTCAGACAGGGTCTCTACTCTGATTGTTTCATTGCCAGCACCAAAAGTGATTTCTCCTGTCCCATAATTCACTACTGCATTTGATGTCTGCAGAAATGGTCTTCCAAGTATGATTGGAGTAAGGAGCAATGGAGAGGGGACGGCCATATCTAAGACCACAAAATCGACCGGGAATGACTTTCCTTGAACTGTGACAACCACGTCCTCCAACTGGCCCCTGGGCCACTTGACTGACTTGTCTGTGAACTGCAGAATCATCTTTGTAGGCTTGAGCGGTCCTAGCCTGAACTCCGTAAGAAGCGAAGCTGGCATCAAGTTGACAGAAGACCCGTTGTCGAGAAGTGTTCGTTCAAACTCCTGATTGAACATCTGACATTGCACAAGAGGTGCTCCCATATCTGGCTTTTTATCCGGGAGGTTGCTGATGGCATTAACGGTGGCCATTGTGAGGATATGCTTTTCGGATTTGCCACCCTTGCTTTTGGAGTTGTGGGGATGCGGCCTGCGCCTTGTTGTGCATGTCTCTTTCAATACTTTCTTCACAGCCGGCATGTACTTAAGAGCTTTCATTAATGGCATATTCAACACCAAACTCTGGATAATTTCTATGATGGCAGGATCAGACAAAGCATTTTTCAAAATTTTCATTTTTTTGTGTTTTTTCATGGCTTCAGGAAAAGGAATATTTACAACATCTTCATCAATTTCATTCAAAAGAGTGTTCATATGATCATGTTCAGGTAGATGGCAAAAAGGAACGGATTCATCTACAATTTGTGGACCAAAAATGACAGGCTCGGCTTCTGGTGCTGGCGTTGGATTTGCTGCAGGTGCAGTGTTCCTCCTGTCAGGAACTGGCTGTGGGGCAGGTGCAGGCGTCTCCAATGCTGGCCGATCTCCACCGAGGTTGGTGCTATCTTTTTGTGTTTTGCTATTTTCTTCATTTTTTTGTGATTTTCTAAATGCTGGTGCTGCTCCTAAAATGCTGCTTGGCCCTGATGTTGGCTGGACTGACGATTCCCCATCAGATGCAAGATGCTTTCCCTTCACCGTTGCCGATGGCTGGAGTGTCCTACCGCTTCTGAGAGTAACAGTATTAGATAAAAAACAATTAAGTTCATCTGATTCGGGTTGGACACTGCCGGCTACCTGCTCCTTGCGTCGGAAATTGTTTGGATTGGCTTCGACCTGGGCAGGTATGACGATCTTGGCTGTCGTCAGGTCGTCAATCTTCTGGGTCATCTCAGCCATGTTCTTCATTAATTGCTCTAAGCAGGCCAGGGCCGGATTGACCGGTACAATCTTAGAGGAGTCCCCCTACTGGGGCTTAGAGTGTGGGTATGGCGGCTGAGATTGCGACTGGTAACCTTGAGAAAATTGGTGAGGAGGAGGGTTGGAGGAATACTGTGAATTAAGCTGGTTGTATTGAGCAACATGCTGCTGATGATATCCCTGTCCGTGGTATCCGGACTGCTGAGGCCCGTGCTGGTAATTCTGCGTCTAGGTGTTACCGTGAGATGGAGGCTGGTATTGGTAGGAGTGTTGGAAGGGTCTCCCACCCTGCTGCTGCTGGTGATAGGACGTGTTGCCCATGTGCTGACCCTGAGAATGTCTCTGAGGACGGGTCAGCTGCGCTTCATTGTCCCATACGCCATTGATCTCCTGAATCAGTGGTGGGGGTGGGGAGAACTACTCGGAGTAAGCTGGCTGGGGCTCAGGTTGATGTACAACCATCTGTGTCTGGGGCTGCGGGAGCTGCTCCGGAACCTGCACGTAATACACATGCTGAATAGGCTGGGGCTGCGGTGGAGTCGGCTGAGGGTTCTGCTGCATTGTAGGCTCCTTCTTCTCAGCATTCGGCTCGGTAGAAGTAGACATAGTGTTGCACATGTTTGCATTCAAGGCACGAACGAGCTGCTCCAGCTGTTGGGATATTTGGTCGAGCTTTTCCAGACCCTGGGTCCTCTTCTCAATGACTGCCAATTTTTCGAGGCTCTGCGACCTCTTCTCAATGATATCCACCTTGGATAAGTGGCTCCCAATGATGCTCAGGTTGGAGCTCTCATCCTTATCTTCGGTGTGAGAAGCCATGTTCACTGGCTTGCTGATGGCGGTTGGTGGCTTCATGTATGCTCTGGACAAGGTTTGCGTGGCTTCTCCTTCAGCCATTTCTTCGAAGACGTTCCATACCACATCCTCATCCTTGTTTAAATGCGACCCGCTGCAAGCGGCATCTACAAGCTTCTTGCTCTCGAGTGATAGCCCCCCAAAGAAATGCTGCACGAGACTAGTCTTTAGGATTTCATGGTGGGGGCACTTTTCTTGCAGGTCCTTGAATCTCTCCCACGCTTCATGGATATTCTCGTGTGGCTGCTGGCAGAAACTGGAGATACGGGCACACATCTGATTCAATCGCCCAAGAGGATAGAATTTATGGAGAAATGCAGACTTTAGTTCCTCCCATGTCGTGACGACCTTTCCTAGATGGTCGACCCAATATAGGGACTTGTCTTGAAGGCTGAAGGGAAAGGCGGTCATCTTGACTACCCCCAGAGGAATGCCAGGGTAGTGAGCAGTAGCACATATGCGGCTAAACTTCTTGAGAAAGATATATGGTTCCTTAGTGGTATTTCCGTGGAATGTGGGAATCGGGGACAGAAATTGCGGTTTCAGCTCGAAGTGGGCATGCATACGTGGAACCTGAATCCACTCAGTGATGCGTCCCGCTCCTGGGTTGTATGTTTCCTTGAGCGTAGGCTTGGGTGCAGTGGATCTGCTTCAACTGCGTCGAATTCTGGTCTTCCCACTGAGAACTCATCTCTGACTTCTTCAAAATCAGGCTCTTGGTTCGGATCATTCTCCCTCCGATCGTCTCTTGCATCGTCCCTCCTCCTCAAATCATTTAACATATCTTGGAAGGCGGTCTAGGCCAGGGCTTGATTAGTCAACTGTTGCTGATTGGCTTGGATGGAAGCCAGCAGCTGACTGTTAACTTCATTCTGAGTGGTGTACTGCCCCTCCCCCGGATTGACTTCAGGTTCAGACTGGGGCTGTGGTCCCTTTCCTCTTCCTCCTGCCATTTCAGAATGAACTTGGATTGCGTGATCGGATGACGAATCTGCATGACAGAGCAAACCCTGATCAGTATCTTCTTGAGCATCCGCTGTTGAGATGAATCTGTAATTAAGGTCAATCCCAGAATTTTGTGAACGGAGCATAGGATATTGACTGAAATCGATCTCCATCCACAAGGGGTTATTTCGGGGACAAGAGTAATCCCTGTTTAGCTGAAGGGGAAGAGCTAGTTCGGGTTGCGAGTCCATCCCGAATAGCGGATTTATTGGTGACAGGCAAGTGTTGAAAGAAGCGAGAATAGGGGAGTCCAAGGAGACATTCGCAAGGTCCGAACTAACTTCTTGAAGATCACCCCTATTTATGGAAGATGTTGCCGATACGGAATCGATGTGGGCGTCGGCGAGGTCCCGACTGAACCATCCGTGTGACGACATCTTGAGAAGGTCAAAGGAGAAGATGATAGATGAAGAGCACGAGGGTGAACAAGAAATAAAAGGATTGTAAAACAGTAGAAGGCTCACAATGAGTAAGGGTCAAATGGAAGGAGAGCAAAAAATAGCGCAAGAGCGCGGTGCTTTTGATCTTGACCTTAATCCAACTAGCAATCAAACACAAAGCAAGGGGATTCACCAACTCAACACGTGAAACCTTAAGGGTTCGGCTATTATCTTTGTGGTTTTTAGAAGAATTCAGGTATTTATCTTTTAACGAGTCCTTAGAGCGCTACGCCTATAGGAGAGAGTACTACCGGAAGAGTATCCCGTACTTGTCCTCCTCCTATGTACCCTGTAGTCTGCACTTTTTGAGGTCCTTGTAACCCTTCCTGGCTCCCTACTCAGCCAAAGAAATAGAGAAAGGAAGCCAATAGGCGAAACCAATACTTCGGAACTTGCTCGCAACGGAATCACCCGTGAGCGTGCAAGAACCTACTCGGACGCAAGACGATGAGACAGACACCCCCGTGAAGGCGTGGCCTAGGCTCGATACTTCAGACAAGGTCGATGCTCTGCACAATAGAGAGTCACCAATGTTGACCAAGCCCTACTCGTCCACGTACGATAGAAGCGCCAATACTTCGGAAATCCAGGCGATACACAAGGCAGCCACATACTGGGTTTTGGGCTCTAATCCTTACGAAGCACTCAACTCACTTGGAAGGAGACCTTCCCATGCAACCTGAAGACAAGTGAGGGTGTTAATCTCCCCAAGCAATGAATCCAATTACCAATTTTATTTAGGTCAAAGTTTTCTTAGCAGTCCCTTTTTTTAATTTTTTTGGTGTTATCGCTTCTTTTGAGTAGATTCTAACAAGCGTCTAACGGTTTTTTTGTATTTTCTTAATCCTACTTTGTCCAAAAACAGAGGGAGAATAGAGTCGGAAAAGCCGTGCAAGTCGACACAAAGGTGGAAATCTCACCTTTGTGCCTAAATGATGGATGCAAAGTAAGAAGACTTACAGCGAATCCCAGCTCTCTCCATGCGGGATGCAAAGCAGAAATTTATAAACCTAATCTATATGCCGGTATGCAATACGGAAAACATCCTAAGCAGGCAATTGCTAGCGTTAAGAACCACAAGTTAACCACCAATCCTTGATCCTAAGGGTCCGGTCTAGACCCCCCTCCTCTTCTCGACACATTGAGTTCAGGAGTAGCGCTTGATGGGGAGGGCTCGCGGTGCGGCGGATCTAAGAAGGTGAGTTAACTGTTTAATTAAACTAAGTCCAAATACGATCTATATGTGCATGCAAAGGTTATTAGTGTGTTTGGACCTAATTTAATCGATCAAGAAAAAGCCTAAAACTAAGGACTCAATCCACAAAAGAAAGTGAAAATGAAATCAAAACCGGAAAATGACAGCGGTGAAAAACTCGTCAAAATCCGCGGTGAGCCCCCAAGTGAACAAACACTTGGAAATTGGGCCCCGAAGTTCAAGTGTCCAAGTCCTGTATTATTACAAATTAATAAATGTCTCTCTCTCACCAAAAATGGGAAAAACTATCTCTCTCTCTCTCTCTCAAGTCCTCCTGCTCTCTCCTGCCGGCTAGGGTAGAATAGCCAGCTCCTCCTTCTCCCAAGGCTGCTCAGTATTCCCTAGGCAATCCTCCTCGGTCAGTGGTCCCTCGCAAGAAAACATGAAAGGGATGTCAGACAATTCAAAACAAATTATGCAATAGAAAAATAAATGATAAAAAATGGCTAAGCAGATAAAAGACACAAATGTACTCTACAAACCAATGCTCCCCGGCAACAGCGCCATTTGAAAAACGAAAATGCGAGAGCCGCTAAATAGTGGTCTGCAAATCAGACTCACTGTCGCTGATGCGACTACTCAAGCCTTCCCGTTCGTCAACAATTAACCCACACAATCAATCAATCAATCAAGAGCAAGGATTAAAATTTATTATTCCCTACTAAAAATGTACGATGGAAGCAAGTAGGGGTCGAACACAGGAAATAAAGGTGCAGAGTATAGACAAAAGTCAAAACCTAGGTCTAATGGACTACTTAGCCAATCTAGATTTTTTTGTGGGTTTTTAATTTTTAATTTTTTTTATTTTGTAATTTTGTATTTTGATTTTTAATTTTCTGATTTTTATAATTTTTTATATTTTATATTTTTTTCTCTTTTTCAATATTGGAATGTCAAAATAATGTAATACAAGGAGTGATAAAATATTTATAAAATACGCAAAAATAGCCAAAAATTCAGAAATAAAATCTTTTTGGTCTTTTTATAATTTTTTTTTGTTTTTGTGATTTTTGGGTATTTTTAAAAATATTTTTGGTATTTTTAAACACTGAAATATAGCAAAACAGTGAATTAGCTACGGACTAGGGATAAAATGGGAATTAATAATATCAAACAACCACGAAAATTCTCCAAACTAATTTTAAGATAAAGATAATACAATGTAGAACCTACAGGAACTTAGTCCGTATTTTTAGAGTTTTCTATAATTTTTTAGATTTTTTAGAAGTTTTTAAGTGTTTTTGGACTTTTAAGGTTTTTCTTTTGAGATGTTTAGTAGTTTTTGGACGGATACTAAAATATGATAAAATAGAAGTAGGTAATTTTTTTGGAAGTTTTTAAGGTATTTTAATATTTTTTTGGTATTTTCTAAGCTAGACAGTGCTGAAATGGCATGTTTTTTATTTTTAATAAATGATAAAATGCGACAAAAATAAAATCTAAAAATATGGCGTGAAAGTACTAGCAAACAAGAGCCTAAGTTAATTTTTTTGCAATTTTTGGCACTTAAATGATGCGTGAAATAAATAGATCAAACACACAAAAATCCTAAGCCTGGCAGGGGTATAAATGCAATTCTAAAACATACAGGGGCTTAGGTGCAAATTTCACCAAAATCCACACGCGAAGCACTTGTTTTGTCGTTCATAGGGGCATATTTGCAAATACTAAAAACCAGCGGGGCAAAAATGCAATTATCCCAAAAACATATTTAAGTAACTACAAATAGGGGTATAACTGCAAATAGATGAAAGTTTAGGTTATAAAATGCAAAATACCCAAAAGCCACGCGCCCCACTCACGTGAGGTGACGTGGCCGAGGACTGAAGTGCAAATATAAAAAGTTATTGGGCCTACGTGCAAATATTACAAAAACTTTTAAACTGGAAAGTAAAGTTTTAAGACTAAACGTTAAATACAAAAAATGCTTGGGCTTAAAATGCACAATACCCAAGATCCTGATCGTGCGGCCGAGGGAGCTTCACTTGACACGCGGCGTGCATCAGACGGCCCGTACCCCTTCGCTCTGGGCGGCTGGGATTAGATCGTGAACGGCTGATCAAACGGCTTAGAGGTGCCCCGATCCGACGGCTGCTGAACGGCTGGAAGAACGCGGCTGATCCGACGGCTGGGCAAAGATGACGAAGAACACCGCCTAGAGGACTCTTGGAATGGCGATTCCGGCCGACACACGGCCTCCACCAGCCCCGGACCGAGGGCAAAATGGTCCTAGGGCTCGTCCGCATCGATGGAGCTCCTCAGCCGAGGCCGAGGTGATCGGAAGTGCTCGGACGAGGGAGGTTGCCTGGAGGTGCTTCCCTGAAACATCGAGGCTCTATTGGGCCTCCTTTTGACTTTGTTCCTGCAGGGTTAGAAGCACGACCAAAAAGGGGATGCTTGAAATGCACTCCGATGGTTCGATGGAGGCAAAAGGTGCCTGGGATGAGGAGCTCCAACAAGCGGCGGAGAGGGGAGCTCGATAGCTCGATCTGGGCGAGATTGAGGTGGTTGGAAGGGTGGAGCAGAGTGACGGAGTGACGAGGAAGAGTATGGAGGTGGTCTTGGTGGCTATCGAGGATGGAGGTGGCCGGAAAGTGGAGGCGGAGCTAAGCTCCGCCGTGGGCTTTGATCAAAGATTCACGATGATTAACGCGAGGGGAATCTAAACTGCTCCTAGGCTAAGCTATGCTACGCTAGAGCTACAAGAAAAGGAAAAGAGAAGGGGGTGAATCTCACGAGAGATGTCGGGATGGAGGTCGCGGCGGAGCTCCGGCGAGGGATGGATCTGCTTCGATTCGACACCAGATGACTCGAACCCCGACTCGATTCGCCTCCTGCTGTCACCAGGAACACGATGGGATATGGGTTTTCATGTGATTTTGGCGGAAGAAGGATCAAATCGAGAAGGGAAGTCGGGGGTTACATTTTGTAGGGTTTGACTGCCAAGCGCATGTGCTCCAAAGAATGAGGTGGACCGAGCAAATCGCTGGTCCAATCCTTGAAAAAATGAAGGGGCGTGAAAGCCTGATCATAGGTCTACAAAAGTCGTGAAGACATCGAGCTCAAAAGATGCAAGTCGCGACCTTGAAAAGTCCGCAAAGGCGGGAAGAAACGAGGTTTCTGACACGGACTGGGATGGTCAGACAGTTGACCGAGGTCAACTGTCAGACGCACCTGGTTGGTCCACGTGGACCAACCAGGAAAAAACTTTAGAAAATGTTTTATAAATTGGATTTAAAATAGCCAACGATTTTATTAATTTTTAATTATAAAATAAAAAATGTTTATTTTTTTATGAAGTATTTTATGGTAATTTGTATTTATTTTTTAGAGGTATATTTTTACAAGTTGCCTTGTATACCCTTTATAGGTATAATACCTATATACTTTATTCTTTTATTTTTATTCTGTAAATTTTAATTTTATTATTTTTATTTAGTATTTTATAAAATCATAAAATACTTTTAGGAACATAAATATATTTTGTTTTATTTTTCTGATATGTTTTGTATATTAAATAAAAATCTCAGTAGCTATTGTATAGGTATGTATATAGGTATTGTATCTATGTATCTAATATACAAGTATTTTTATTTTATATTTGATTTAGGTTTTTATTCTGATTTTAATGTACATAACTATTATAAGTAATATATACATAATTATAAAAATATAAAAATATACAAATAATGAATAAATAATAAATTGAATATTTTATTCTGTACAAGTATACAATGATGGTCCAAAACTCAACTTTCAAACCGTAGCTCCGCCAAATGCGAAACCACCACCATTAAATAGCTTATTTTATTATATATACAATTAAAGTGAGTTTGCTGCATTTGGAGTTTTCAGTTGTGAGATACGGGTCTGGGAAGTTGGGATTCTAGAATTTTGTTCTGACCATAACTTTTTATCTGTACATTATTTTTCAGTGAAATCAATTTTGTATTTTTCTATATAAAAATATCTACAACTTTCATGTACAAAGTTTCTTTATTTAATGCACAAAGAGTAGAACCAAAAATAGGTCCCAAAAATGAATAAAGAAGGAATGAAATAGAAGGTATTTTTATTGTATCTTAACCCTTATCTCCCCCTACTTTATTCCTTATCGACCTATTCATCAAGATGCCTAGGTCTCGGGGTTTCGGGTCATAAAATATTTACAATATTTTATTCTTTTTCTTTTCTTTTCTTTATTATATAATTTTGGCATTAAAAACAATATTTTATACACTTTTTACATACATATGCATGAATGCTAAATTGCTCTATTTAATGCTATTTTCAGGCGTTTGCTAGGGTTTTTGAGGCCAAAATGATAGAATAAAGATGATGAAACGTGGATTCATCACATAGGGGCAGGGGGCGGGTCAGAGAGTTGACCCGCGGTCAACTCTCAGACCCTCTTGGTTGGTCCACGTGGACCAACCAGGAAAACCCTGGAGAAATCATTAAAAAATCGTTTTAAATAGCAAATGACTTTATTATTTTTTAGTTATTAAACAAAAAATGTTTATTATTTTATAAAGTATGTTATGGTGATTTTCATTTATTTTTATGAGGTTGTTAATGACAAGTTATGTGTTATGGGGTATATAGGTATATGTAGCTATATACTTTAATATTTTTATTTTGTATATTTAATTTTATTATTTTTTTTATTATTTGATAAATTTATAAAGTATTTGTATACACTTAACTATCTTTTATTTTATTTTTTTGAAGTGTTTTATACAGATAATAAAATAGAAGTGTTAATTATATATGTATAGTTGTAGGTATTATACCTATGTATTATATACAGATATTTTTTGTGTGTTTCCTTTAGGTTTTTATTATTATTTTAATATACACGGATATTGTAAATAATATTTCAAAATTATAAAAATATCAAATTATGAAAATAATGAATAAATAATAAATTGACTATTTTATATTTTAAATATAAAATTGGACTAGTGGGGTCCAAAACTCAACTTTTAAACCATAACTCCGAAAAATACGAAACCACCTTCATTAAATTGCTTATGAGAAATTATATATAATTAAGTTTGGGACATTTCGAGTTTTTATTTGAAAGATACAGGTCTGGGAAGTTGAGATTTTGGAAATTTATTCATATTATAACTTTTTATCTGTACATTATTTTTGTGTAAAATCAATTTTGTATTTTTCTTTATTTAATTATCTAAAAATTTCATGTACAAAGTTTCTTTATTTGAGGTATAAAAAGTGGAACCAAAAATAGGTCCCAAAATGAATAAAGAATGAATAAAATAAAAGGTATTTTTATTGTATTTCGGCCCTTATCTCCCCCTACTTTATTCCTTGTTGACCTAGTCATCGAGATGCCTAGGTCTCGGGGTTTCGGGTCATAAAATATTTACAATATTTTATTCTTTTTCTTTTCTTTTCCATATTCTACAATTTTTGGCTTTAAAAACTGCATTTTATACGCTATTTACACAACTGTGCATGGATGCTAAAATGCATGAGTTAAGCCTATTTACACACATTAACTAGGATTTTTAAGGCCAAAATGATAGAATAAAGATGACAAAACTCGGATTCATAACCTACTTAGCACCTCCGAGCCTGGCCTCACGTGCGCAGTCACGTGAGGTCCGGGAAATTTTGCAGGGAGGCCCCGTATTCAAATGGCGAACTTGTCTTGCTATCACGTGATTAATGCATGTGCCTGGGACTAATTGCATTCAAACCCCTCCGATTATAATAATTACAAATTAGTCCCTATGCATGTGTAAAAATTACAAGGAAGTCCTCGTGCATCATTGTATTTACATTTAGGTCCTCCTAGGTACCTGTTTGTAATATTTTCCCTATTTATTTCTCATGTTTTCTTGCATTTATGCCCCTGAACTCTTTCGTTGATATCTTGACCATTCGAGCTCCAATTTAGTCGATTTCAGTGGCATTTCGATGCTCGTTTCATTGTCTTCCTAATGGCATGCCTAGATTGCTATTTTGACACATTGGATTTTATTAAATAATTCTACTTACATAGTGTCACATGCTCAATGATTTTTATACCATCAATTATCTAAATGATGAAAATTGCTCCGTAAATGGATCCTGAAATTGATTATATTTTAACGCTCATTTGTTATATCTCATTAGGGCATTTTTGCATCATCGTAACATGTCATATCTTTGCATGATAAAAATCAAACAAAAATTTCCAGCATTTGTCTGTCTTATGTCTTTGTGTTCATTGTCCTATTTGTTCTTAATCCAACACATAATTGAAATAATAGGAGTCTTGATTCATACTTAAGAGGCTCGTGTCCCTAAGTTCAACCTTGGCCTTGCCCAAGCAAAAAAAATCAGCCGCTTTGATTTATTTGATACATTAACTAAAGTGATTTTTGATAAATCCTATTTTATCCGACTGCAACGAATACATTATTTTAATCGTTAATTTAATTAAATTAAGAGGGTGAAATCTGGGTCTGTCAAATGGCTCTGTTGCTGGAGACACAACTCATTTTTGTTTATTTAGTTTTTTAATGTTTAATTGAGTGTTGATTTCTAATTCATAGGTCATGTTGTTGTTTGCATTTTTAATATTTCTTCGATTAATATCTAACACATTCTTTTTGTGGTAAGGGGTCCTTGGTGATCAAGGAGGCGAGGAGAAGGATTTCCTTGCTACGAGGAGATGCAGAAGCAAACCGTTGATAAAAAAATTGAAGAAAGAAAAAAGTGTGTTTCTTGCATTTTATTTTTCATGTAATAATCGTCTTTACAGCAGTCGTCGTTCGAAGATTCGTGTATGTAAATGAATGAAGTATTTGTCGTTGTGTGGGGATTGCTCCACTTGAGTCTTGACCTAGGATTAGGCACGCGGCTTGTCGAGCTTCATTCACATTTTATTCTATGTGTTTGGTCGTATGTAGGACACACATTAAATTTAGACGCACGTAAATATCGCTTCACTTAGCCAAAAAAATAAAATATGTTCTTTCCCGCTAATAGAAGCATGTTCGGTGTGGTTTTTCATCAACTTGCATACATTCTATTTTTAGTTTCAATTCAGTCTTGTTTTCATGAAATTTTGCTCAAGGCAGTGCAAGTTTTCTCTCTTATCCTAGATCATGATTTTATCGATTGCATTGGCTTTTTCTCAACCTCCCTTCCTGGATTGATCGCATAGGATTAATGGAAATCGGGAAAGAGCCGTAGACGATTGATTGATTGATTTGTGCTCGCATTTAAATAGTGATAACCTTAAGCTTAAAATCGGGACTGATAAGTACAAGTTGACCTAAAATGGAGTAAAATCATATTTGGGAGAGTAATGCCATTGTTTGTGTATGATGTTTTTATTCGATATTTTATCTTAATCCTTGAATAAATTAGATTATTTTTAATCACCAATAAACATGAAAAGATAATTAACCAATATTTGTTGGTTTCACTTATGAGTTGGTGAATTAAAAGGGTATTGCATGCTTAATTGAGCCTTGATTTCTTCGACATCATCCCTTAGACCTTAAGTGCTCCATTCATCTCCGAAGATTCACTCGCTCACGTGTACATTCATCCTAACTTCTTCATTCACCTCAGGTTTCCCCAACGTCAAATATAGATCCCTTTACTTAGGCTACTCTTAGCCTAAGTACAGGGGGACCTAAGTCCCTGTGATTTTTCTTACTCATTTATCTTGTCCTTGATACATAGATTATTTTGAACCTAAGTATAGGAGTGATTGATCACGAATCTACCTTTTCAATGGTATCGAATTAGCAATTTTGTTGCAGTCAGATAGATCCGGATCGATTAAAAATTAACCTCACGGATCGATAAATTGTCGATTGAAATTAATGTGTGGTTTTATATTTGTTTAACTAGGGAAAGCTCCATGGTCAACTCAAGGAGGCAAAGGAACAACTTGGGATCAGATCATATGAATTAGATCACGGTTCTCCAAGTGGGATTTTTTTATTTTTTTATGCAACAAAAAAACCAAATGCAAAAATGCGGATGAATTAGGTTAGATCCACTTAGTCAAATTAATCTTTGATGTCAAATTAATCCAAATCAGCCAAGTTATATTTTTCGTGAAAACCTAATCCAGTGAAGAATGCAAAATGTATTTTTTTTGGAATTTTTGGTCTTAAGATGCACAAATGAAAAATGCAAACTTTTTTGGGGGTTTTATGCAATTTTTCATACAAATGATATGAAAAAATTATGAAAAATTACTGGACATGAAATATGTTAAAATAAAGCTAGATTATTTTGGAATTCCAAATTTTTTTTGGAATTTTGTGACATTTTATGATTTTTTTATGATTTTTTACTGAAAACAGAGTGATTATGAGTATTTAATTTTTAATAAATACATAAATAAAATTATCCAGAGAATGAATTATCTCAAATAGATATTTTAGTCAGGAATCCATGAGAATTGAAATTTATCAAAAATATTATTCGTGGATATAATTAAAAATCAATTACAAAAATCACTATAGAATTTATTTTATACACAAGATAACTCTAATTTCGATGAAACTTGGACAGTAATAAAGAGCACTTAGAGGCATCATCTACAATTTTTTTCACAATTTTTAGAGAAAGAAATTTGTTTGTGCGAATTTCAGAGTATAAATGGGTAAAATATTACTCAATTTCAATCTCTGATTTTTAATAAATAATCCTATGCTCACCAAAATGTAAATAAATAACCACAAGATAAAGGTTGAGATGCTCTACAAAATGATATTTTTGATTGACTAAAACGATGATATTTTGAGGTCTAAATTATCGTGCGAAGTGAGGGGTATCAATGCAATACAGAAATTAAAGTATCGAACTGAAATGTGCTTAACGGTACTTTTGGAAATGAACAAACATAACAGAATGAAAATGTAATTTTCACAAATGTAATAAAATAAAAAAACTAGACCTTCGTTGGGTTCCTAGCTTGGAACCCAAGTTCGGGCACGTAGAGGGGGCTGGGTCGGGCGACACCATGTGAAGGGCGGGGCAGAGAAGTTGCTGGCGATGGCGGTACCGCGCAGCGGCAGGCTGGGGGGGCTGCAGGATGGCGGGACCATCGGACGTGAAGCGGCCTGCGGGAGTTGGAGCGGGCGGCGCAGGCCGGGCGCCTGGACGTGGGGCGCTGGACTGTTGCAGGGCAAGGGCGCGGCTGCTGGCATGGGTTCCCGCGGTGGAGGCGGTGCTCAGCCGCTGGGTGGAAGGACAACAACCGTCGTGCAAGGGCGGAGGAGGCAAGTGATAAGCCGAAAATCCCACAAAATCCGGGTAAGGGAAAAATCAATCAGGGGTCGTTGCGACCCGGATCTCGCAGATGGGACTCAACAAGAAAAATAGACCATCAAAATGAATAATCAGTCAAAAAGTCGAATAAGCGGTCTTCTTATTTATTTAACCTGGTATAGAGACCAGGGTCGAACTCAAGGAGCACGGGTTGGCCACGTTGCCTACAAAGTAGTCAGAAGATGAATAAAATAAGAAAATATATTTTTGGTGGATTTTATTTTTTTAATTTTTTTCACTACAAAAAAAGCGCGATTGGCGTGCACACAATGGGGTGCACTGGGCGAGCACATGTGCTCGCCCATAACTAACGAGCACATAGGTTGCACATGTGCTCGCCATCCTAATCACCCTTTTTAATCTGGAGGCGCGGTTATATTTCGTAGATGGGCGAGAACTTTAATAGCACACGTGCTCGCCTAGCTATGCTCGCCCAGTTGAAAATCGAGGCGCGGTAGAATGGACGCGTGTCAATTTTCCGAGCGAGCACTTAAAGAGCACAAGGCGAGCACATAAGTGTGCTCGCCCGTGCCCGTAAACAAAACCTCGGGCGCCCCTTTCCTCATTCCTGCGCGAGCTCCCCTCCCCTTTCATTCCTCTCCTTCGGCGAGAAGTGCTCAGCCCGCATCGAGGGAGTTCCGTTTGACCATTGAATCACACACACACACACACCCTTCGTTAGGTATATCTTATCATCCTTTCTCTCTCTTGTTTGCGTATTTCATTCGATTTTATACTTGTTTTAGAGATTAGGGGTTTTATGTTGTTGATTGTTTTATTCTTAAACTTAATATCGCTAGTTGTTAATCTTGTTACTTATGCTTCATATAGTTGTCTAATATATAGTTGTTGTTAGATTTGAGTATATATATGTCTAATATAGATAAAATATTATAGGCATGTCAACTATTTGATTAGTATATGTATCAAGTTAGACATCTTGTGCACGGAATACATCTTCTTCAATATATAAGGATGATTTCATATAACTTCCTTGGTTATCAATTGCCCTACTGTAAAAAGTAGTTGTTGCTTAATTGTGTATGAAAAAAATCTGATTTGGCTATAGTCCTTTGATAGGGATGGCATTGCGTAAATACAATCCATTAGTGGCATGTGTGGGAGTAGCATGGGATGAGAGAAACATTAGTTTCATAGCACTAGGTTCATAACATTAGGTTCACTGAGAAGTGTCATAAGACTAGTTTAATAACATTGGAGAATGTTGATATAGAGAAGTGCCATAACACTAGTTTCATAACACTAGGTTCATTGAAAGAGGTGATGGGAGATACAAAGCCTTTGAGAATAAGAACTATATAATGGATGTTAAATTAGATATTTATTTAAGTTAAAATTATTGATGCGTGATAATTATAACTACAAACAAAAATTTTGATTCTGTGATAATTTTATTATCACATTATATTTTAGTTTTTGTTATTAAGTATATCATATTAACTTATAGTTAGGTTTATGATAAGTCTAAAATACTATCCATTAATTTTTAGAAAATCACACAAAATCCTTCACACACAGTGCGTCCTTCCACACCGGGTGGTGTGTGGCCCAGCACAACGGGAGGCGTGTGCAACACATTGGAGGAATTGATCAGCTCTAACTGTGTTATATTTTTGTATTTTTTCACAACACTATTGGACTCACTTTAGGATGTTTATCCCAGACTAATGGTCGAGGATTTTGATGTTTGTAGGTTCGAATTTTTTTGCAGTGCCCATTAATTCTTAGTGACCCAAGCACTGTATTAGGCACTAAATAAGGATCACACTTATCCCTATCCCCATTGTTAACCAGCCAAATATACGCAATTGCCCGGTTAATATAAATGAATAAATATTTTAAGATTATTTTATAGTCTCATCTGTAGCACGTACAAATGTATGACGTAAAGTGATCTTAAAGTATTACATTTATATTAGCTTTCCTTAGTTCGGAGATCCCGGACTAAGGGGGTCCATAAGGATTCAAACTTACTAAAAGGTGATCGTTGTCACAAGTTCTTTATTTCTTATGGAAATTTGGTTCATAACCCCTTCCTCTTCGGTGTACCAAATCAATCATAGTTTACTATCGAAATAATCATTGTCATGATTATTTTGAAAGTTAATTGCGATTGATTTATGAGGTATACAGGAGAGGTGCAGGGTTATGCTGCCAAATTTTCGTTAGAAATAATGATGCTTGTGACAACGATCATCTTTTAGTAAGTTTGAATCCTTATGGACGGGCTCTAGTGATAACATCATTAATACACTTCTCTTCTCATCTTTTGTCTCAATAATGGGATACGTTTAGATATCCTCAATTTCCTAAATTTGATATTATAAATTATTTAATTCAGGTTCATCAATATGACAAATAGACAACTGTATGGTAGATGGACGTATAGCAGATACCTTTCAAAGAGGTGTTCAGGAATTTATACTATTTCCTTACGCACAAGGTTCCCGTATCGTAGATTCAGATGGAACTATCTTGTGTCTGTGTATGGAATGTCGGCTAATGAGGAAGAGATCAAAAGATGAAACTCAGTTACATCTTTATAGAATGGGTTTTATGAAAGGATATAAGTTTTGGTGGAGGCATGGTGAGGATTTCGAGGACAGTATGAATGATGCAGAAGAAGCTGACGCTAGTAATCCTTTCGCATATATGGTTATGGACGTTGCGGGTCCAGAATATAATCCTACTCTTTTAGATGATGAGGAACCATATGGAGAGTCTGCAGAATTTTACGAGCTGTTGAAAAAAGCAGAAGAGCCATTGTGGTTGGGTTGCAAGACATATTCAAAACTTTCTGCGGTTTCGGATCTTTTATCGATGAAGATGGAGTATAATATGATCGATCGTAATATTGATGCAATGTTGAGGATTATCAAGAAAATGTTACAAGAAGATGCAGATCACATATAGTCGAAGGAATTAAAATCTTATGTAATAAATATGTAATTAACTATTACATCATTATTACAGTCATGGCAAGTTTTGGACGTGGCGGGGTGCAATCGTCCATCTTCCTCAGACACACCTTCGTCCAGTAGGCAGCCCATCCCGGATGTTGTTTTTGATTCACAGTCCGACGAGGTCCGCCGAGTGATAGCCTACTACGAGTCTCTTGGTTATCCTCCGCCACCCATTTACGTAGGAGGCTATGGAGAGCCATCTACCTCAGCAACCCCTATAGGATTCCCAGTCCAGGTCCCCATACTAGCACGGACATCGATGGGTTCTGACTCTCCTTCTTTTGGACGTCCGAGCACCTCCGCGCCCTTACCTACTACAGTTGGACAGACATCGGCATCCTACCCTTTGTTGGAGGTTACAACGGATGGGAGGTAAAATTTTTAGAGATTTCATCATTTAAAAATTTTCCAAATATTTATACATTGTATCATAATTAAAATTCCTAGCAATGCAAGGATTTTGTGAATAGCGACAGGGTGGCAAAGGAGATAACCAACATAATAAAGACACACTTGACTTCCATGCAATTTAGATGGTGTCGCATCCCTGCTGCAGAACAGGAGAGACTGTTTGACATGTTTCTGGTAAGAAAAAATTCTAAGAAATGATACAGAATTTTTTGGTCAATTTTTTTGTATCTTATAATTTGTTGTACTTCTCAGAGTATGTTTCACCTTGGCTCTGGTCTGGGGAAGGAGGCTTATCGTAGAGCCTTCATTCGTTTGGCAGAAAAGAGAATGAGCGATACATTTTTCAAGGCAAAGAGAGACTTGCATGCGAAGACGGGATGCGAGGAGATGAATTTTGAGGAGATGAAGAGGTTCCCGCCAACATGGTGTACGGAGGATAGGTATTGTACTTGTTAAATAATTTATATAAACTTTTTAAAATAATCAATAATCATAACATAATCCTTGCAGATGGGCGGATTTCTGTGATGCATTCATTGCGGATGCTGAGTTTGGAAGAAGATCTACGGCGGGAAGGACAAACCGCCAGAAACAAAGGATTAAGTCGACAAGTGGCTCTAAAAGCCATAATCAGATTAGAGCGGAGATGGCATTAAGATTTAAAATTAATTTTTGGAGATCTACTTTAATATAATGCAATGTTGTTATTATATCTTAAAAAAAATTTTCAGGCAGCCAGGTTGGAAAGGGAACCCTCTTTTCAGGAGTGGTGGTCGAGGTCCCACATGAGTGGGAGAGAAGGACAGTCGTAATGGTCCACTCCTGAAGCAGGAGAATTGTTGGTGAGTCTATCAATTTATTTTCAATTAAATGATATATTATAACTAATTTATATATATATATATATATATATTAAACTTTGTATTTCATGATCGTTATCTGGCACTATCTGCAGAAAAATGGGGTGTCGATCCAACTGGAGAGCAACCACCATTTGATAAAACGATATGGAAGCAGGTATATATAGATAAATATTATCTTACTATACTCATTTCTAATATATAATTTTATATTAAATAATGAAAATCTTATAAGGTGTTGGAGGAGAGGGACATTGTGGCGAATAGGAAGTAGACGCTTGGTGGTCTTCCTCCATATTATGTGGAGGAACATCGTCACTCCTATTCTGCATACTCTCAGCCGTCATACACGCAACCACAACCGTCCCAATCATCAGTTCCAATGGATTCGCAGATGGCGATGATGGTGGAGCAAGTGACGAAGCTCTGAGAAGAGTTCACAACGTATATGTAAGTATTCTACTTATAGAATGAGTAATAATTTTATATTTCTATATATACAAAATGCAAGTAATAGATATATATCTTCCATATATAATATAGGTCGCAAGGGCGTGCATCTCAACCTGAAGAGATTGAATCTGATGACGAAGAGGAGGAGGAAAGCGACCCTGAAGAAGAGGCACACATATATGCAAGGTTCAAAGAAAAGGAGAAGGAAAAAAAGAAATCAAAGCAGGGTTTAGTGTCTAGATTTTTTAGATCAAAGAAGAAGTAAATTATTGATGGTTTTGACTTCTATTGTTGTTAAATTTTTAGCACGTTTTTTAATTTATATGAACTTTATGAACTTTGATAATATTATTTGCTGTAGTTTACTTGTCGTTGATGCTACGGACAAATATTTGTAATATTTAGATGTTAAATTTGAATGTTTGTTTCTAAGTTCATGTATATTGCGTGAATTTCACTTGTCAGTGCTAGTTATCTTAGTTAACGACCTGCTATAATATATACACTTAGGGAGCTCTTATAAGTACCTGCGGTGGTTTATTGGCAGGCTATACAGGTTCGACAGGGCATCAAAACCCCGTCGAACCTGTATAATTTTTTTTTACTGGAAATCAGTTTGGGCGAGTACATGTGCTCGCCAGGTGCTCGGTATATGCTCTCTGATTGATTGACCGATTTAACAGAGGCGATCACATCGGCGAGCACATCTGTGCACGCCCAATATGCGGGAGAGCACAGAGCGTCCTACAGTGCTCGCCCACCACCCGGAGCAACGCTCATAGAAGCGAGCACGCCATAAACGAGCACATGTGTTTGCCAACTAGCCGGGCATGCACATGGTGGGCACTAGGCGTGTACATAACGAGAATTTATGTGCATGCCAATCCCGCCTTTTTTGTAGTGTTTTATGATTTTTAATTATGAAGGAAATGAGGAAAAATGGCAAAAAGCACACAAACAACAATTTATTAAACACTCAAAAACAACTCAAAAAATTCAAATAAAATTATTTTTGTGTTTTTTAAGTTTTTAAGTGTTTTTGGTAATTTTCTCAGAATTTTTTAATTTTTATTTGATTTTATAAAAATAGGAAAAGGCTGAAAAATCAGAATCAATGTGCAGCCAGATTTGAAAGGCTAACTAAAAATAGATAATTATCCTCTAAAAATCTGAAGGTAATTTTTATGAAAAATTGAAATAGAAACTAAGCTACAGAAACCAAAATTGCAATTTTTTATATTTTATAGAATTTTTAATGATTTCTATAAGATTTTTTAGGGTTTTGTGATTTTTAGGTGTTTTATAAATTCAAATCTAGCTAAAATTGGAGTAAAGCAAGAAAATAACAAAACAAACAATACCTATTTTTTGTATTTTTTAGATCAGTTTTTACATTTTTAATTGATTTTATAATTCAAACAATGATAAAAACAAAGGTTTTTGATTTTTTAAAATAACAAATAGTAATAAAGATGTCCCAAAAAATTAGTGAAATTTTTACACAGTGCTAGGAGCCACATTTCCAAATTTCACAAGATTTAAAGTTTGTTTGATATTTTATTCAACCACTATACGGGGCACAACACACAGGGATCTAAGTGCAAAGAAACATAGTTCTAGGGCCAAATAGATAACACATGTAAAAATCACAGGGCTAAAGTTGCAAAAAGCCCAGATAAACACGAGGCACGCATGTGATGAGCACCCAGAGGGGTATTTATGTAATTCTTATTTATAAAATATCAATCCTTAACAACCAGAAAGTCTATGCCCCTTACAAGCAATTTACCCAAAAACTCACGTGTCGAAGCACGTGTTCCACACACACAGAGACTCAATAGCAATATCTCTGAATACTAGGGTCCAAAGTGCAAACTACCCAAACTAAAAACAACTATACAAAATATTTACAGGACTAAACTATAAATGCAAAAAGAACAGGGGCCTAAGTGATATTACCCCATTTCTAAGATCTGCTGCGGAAGGGGGGTCCACGTGTAGGATCCGACGGTGGAGAACGAACGACGCCCCTTCGCTGATCGACGCTACAGATGAGATCCTGAGCTCGATCCAACGGCTGCAAGATCCCCACATACGAACAGTGGCGATCAAAACTGGTGTCGGGGATACTATCGAACGGCGGAGGAAGGTCCTCGAAGAACAAGTCGCCGACGACTTTTGTCGGGCCTATGCACGCGATCAGGACCTTCTCTGCTGCAGCTAAGGTGTGGGAATGGAAGCTCGAGGTCGTCCACTGCTCGTGGTGTGCTCCGATGAGGCCGGGAGGACCTGGAGGGTCCCCGACGACATCGAGCACCTGAAGCTCCTGTCATTAGTGGATGAGCCTCCAGATGAGGCTCTCAAGCTTTGGTACCTACACAGAAAGCAAGACGGGTCGAGGGCAAACTGCGTCGACCCATTAGCGGGCGAAGGGGGTGATCGGATGAGGCGGAGCGGGGATCTCCGGTGAGGCGACGATGGAGGAGAGCTAATTCTTGGTTCTGGGGCGAACCAAGATGATCGGAGGGGCGTACAATGTGGAGAGAGGTATCGCGGAGGTGCTGGTGTGGTCGGAAGGGGAAATGAACGATCAGAGTGCCTGAAACGGCCGACGAAGGTCGGCGGTGCAAAATCGAAGAATCGAGATTAAAGCTAATCTACAGGCTATCGAGGCTACCTGATGGGTGCAAACGTATGTACTGGAGGTGGGTAACCTCCTGGGGTCCTTGCCTCAATGGAGCGATGCCTCCAGAGGTTCGAGCTCGCTGATGGGCGGAGCACGGTGATGATGACCACCGGATCTGAGGCTACTGGCCTTGGTCCTCGCTGCAATCGGTCCCTCTCGCTTGCTGTCACTCAAGGAGGAGGAAGGGAGGTCCTAGGAGCCGAAGGGGATGGCCAAAGATGCGTGAAAATGTGGAAGAGTCTCAGGCTATATAGTGGCAGGGGTCCGGCAAGATGAGAGTCGGGCGTACAATACAAAGCTCGGACCCCTTGAAAGATGGTCGGGCGTGGATCAGGAATGTATCGTGGATAATCGGAGCCTGGGGTTTGAGGAGATAATGATCGGTTTAGGGCGCGATAATTCAGAGAAGTCGGGTCGACGTGAAGATCCGCCTAGAAGTGGTCCTAGTGGGAGAGTTGACCGGGGTCAACAATCCCCTATGGACCAATGGAAAAATTCCATTGGAAAATTATTTAAAAATTCATTTTAAAATAGTAAATGATTTTATTTCGAAATATTTTTAACACGAAAAATGTTTATTATTTTTCAAAGTATTTTTTAGTGATTTTTTTTGAAAAATGAATTAATATATGTACATAGTATTATATTATATATAGGTATATATACCTATGCATTTTTTATTTTTATTTTTAATTGTTTATTTTTGTACAAGTATCCCTATTTTATATTTTATTTATTTACAACATAAAATATGGGACTCGAAATAATTTTTATTTAATTTTTTATTGTGTATTTACAAGGGTAAAATAAATATATATAGGTACATATATACAAGGTATATATAAAAAGAAGAGAGAGAATTTATTTTTGTTTTATTTTTATTTTCCTTATTTTTATTTTATTTTTATAAACAAATACACATTATGAGGGACATATAAATATTTTTATTTGATGAAAATAATAATATATACATAAAAGGGGGAATATTTGCACAAAGATGAATGACCCTATCTCTTTTATTTTGCGGTCAGACCCATATTGAGCTCTCCCTCGGGTTTGGGTCACTCAATATTTATTCTAAATATTGCTCTCTTTTTCTTTATTTCTTTAGTCCTTTATATTTGTGCAAAAACATGCTAATTATGGTTATTTACATGAAGCATGCATTTTGACAATTCATTCTATCTACAAGCATTTACATGGTATTTTACCAAGGTTTCTAGCTAAAATAAAGGAATAAAGAGTGACGAATGGTGATTCATCAGCGAGGCTAGGCTGCTGTCAGGGAGGTAGTGCGGAAGGCCGCAAGGAGCATGGGCGGTGGCATGGAGGCCTCCTGGCGTTTCTGGAGTGGCTGCAGCGCGGGGCTCCGAGGGTGTGGCGGCCACAGTGGGTGAGTAGAGGTGGTGCTGAGCCGCTTGGTGGAAGGACGACGGCCACCGTGGGAGGGTGTGGCTCCAAGGGCGTGCGGGCGGTGGCTGATGGTCGTCCAGTAGCTGTTCCTTGTGATTTTTGTAATTTTCTTTTGTATATATATATATATATATATATATATTTGTATTTTCTTTGTAACAGGGAAAAAATGGAATGAGAATGCAATGTAGTGGTGGTTTGTGAATGTTTGTGATTTGTATCATGATGATAGTGGTGGTGATAGATGATAAATGTTATGATGTGATGGTGTGTTTGATGATGAATGTGATGATGTGATGGTGTATTTGACGATGAACAGCAAGTACAAAAATTTTGAGATAAAAAAATAAAATGACAAGGAAAAAGAGAGGGATTACTTACATGTGATTCGTCGAAGGTGGAGCCACAATGTGCGGCCTCCGTCGTGTCCTCAAGAGATTGGCGTGAGAAGCTTGAAGCTTGGCAGCCTCACGAGTGGAGCTACTATGGCGAGAGATCGCCGGATAGCACCTGAGAAAAATCTCGAAGAGGTTGTTGCTCAACCGTGAAGGAGCTAAAGCTGTCGCATGAAAACTCCAAGGGGATCGCTCCTCTCCTATCGAAAGGTGGATGAAGAAAAATGGAGAGTTCGAGTGGAATAAATAGGATGGGGAAGTTGGGAATGAAGTGGGTGGAAGTTGGAGGAGTGGTGGAAGATGAGGGGAAGATGGGAAGTTGATGACTTGGAGTAGAGGGCAAGTAGAGGGAGAAGAAGTAAAAGAGAAAAAATAAATAAATAATAAAGTAACATATTAGGCTACTAAAAATAACAATAATTAAAATAGTAATAACAAAATCTGAAAATAATAAAAAAATGGGGTGACATGTGGTGGCTCTAGGAGCTGCCACATGTCGCTCCTAGAAAATTCAAAAATGAGATGTAAAGAAAAATAAAAAAGAAATAACAAAAGGTATTAAATCAAAAAGTGGTCAACAAAAACATTGCTCGTCTCGATGAGATCTACAACTTTTGTGAAGGGTTTAAAATCAAATGAAATAATATGTACAAAGTGTATTTTAGGCGGTACCTTATAGGTATAAAATACCACATTTTTATCTTTTGCATTTTTTATCATTTTTAAATTAGAGTAAAATTAAAAGAAAGTTATAAAAAATATGAAAGAAATATTTACAACTTACTCTATTTTTTTTATTTTTAATAATTAAGAAAATGAAATGATAAAATACAAGGGCAAAAAGGTAAATATGTACAATATACAATAGGTGCCCAAAACCCAAGTTTCACATACGATCTCCGATTTTAATGACATTGGTCTCATTCTGAAGGTCTTTGAATTTATATTACTTTAAAAGTGAGTAGACCTAAATTGGACACTATATGAGAGAGATACGTGAATTTTAAGGCTCCTAGTTTCGAACTTGGACTCGGGTTTTATTGATCAATTTTACAAGTTAGTATTTTTTTGATATTTTTCTTTAATTAGTGTTAGTAATATATACACTATAGAGTTCAATTTATTGTATTTGGAGATAGTATAAAATATATACAAATATGATATTTATAGGTGATTTTTACAAAGTGAATTCGGCTCCTTATTTAATGTGAATATGAATGCTAAAATGCAGATATTATTTATGCATGTGTGAATGCTAATTATGCAATATAAGTGGAAATATGCAGCTAATTGCTCGGGAACAAAGATCTATTTTCATCTTTTAGAGTGATGAATCACATATTCATCAAGGACGAGTTCTCTTCAATTCCTTTATGTTTTTCTTAGACTTAAATTGAGCTATGGCTTTGTGTCACTTAGTGATATGATGACATAGCAAAATTTAAGTATAGGGGGTACACCGTGTATACATTATATATTTGCTTTAGCCATATCTCTATATTCTAAGAATTTTTTAAAAAATTTAAACTTTTTGGGCTGGAGTATAATCTTTTGAACTATGCGGACAAAATGTTTTCAAAGCTTTGGAAAATTTTTATACTATGTTACATTATTTTTGAGAAAAATATTTTGAAAAATGATTTGAAAAATGTGCTTTTCTTAATTTGAAAAATCATTTGAAAATTGTTTGTAAAAATCTATATAAATGTGACATGGTGTGGAAAATATTTTCAAACTTGATTTTGATAAAGAAAAATGAGTTTAACTTGTGTTCTAACTTTAATAAAAAATCCATAAAAAATGAGAACAATTTAAAATCCTTTAAAAGTCAAATTGACTATTAAACTCAAATGCGTAGCCACTTTCAGTGAGGGTCTCCCTTAGTATAGTAGGTGGTTTAGAGGACATCGCGTAAGGCTCTGTCCTCAAACAACGAGTACCATTCTACGGCCTGTACTTACACCTATACTGGCTGAAAGTAGATGCAACTACTCATTTGAGTTTAGGCAGCATTTGGCCTTTTAAAGTCTTCATAAAAATTTCGAAAAAAATTGATGAAGGAGTTGGATTGAATACCTGACATTTTCACTTCCACACAGGGTCAGTGATGTTCGAGAACACCTGGTTTATGAGGTCTTGAGATTTTAGGTTAACTAGCCTCAGTCAACAGGATGTTCAACATAAATATCCACAATTCCCTAGTTTGCCAGATTTGCATGCTATATTGCATGCTTAGTCTCAACCTTAAGAATATGATCTGCACTTCACATGCATGACTGCAGTCACAATGAGGTGAGTTGAAATTTCGTTTGAGGATCTGGGATGAGGGATTCAAGTCTGGACTCGATTTAATGATGCTCTAGGATGGGATAAAATCATTGAAGGCTTCATGAAACCTGAATGTCAGCATTTTTAGCCAATATGAGAACATAGTTCTTGTACTAATCTCTTGACATTTACCTAAGTGCCAGCGTGTGAATAAAGTAAAAAATATTGATCAGTGTGCGCCAACTCTTGATAAAGTAGTGGAACTAGCCAAAAAGAATACAAAGAAATATCAAATTGTTGAAAAAAAACTCTCATTCTACGAAGTCAATTATCAAAGAGCTTCCACCAAAGGCGAGCGCTCCCAACCATTTCAAAGTGTCCACTTGGACCACCACTGTTAGGACCAGGGGTCAGGCTTGCACCAAAAGAGGGCTCTGCAATGTAAATGTTACAAGTATGGGTGTAGAAGGTTTGATAGATATTCAAAAAAGGCACACCTCGGTGTATTCCCAGAAAAACTAGTGCAAACGACTCCATCTTCTCTTGACGGATGCATTGATCAACTCCAAAAATATGTGTTGAGTAATAAGGCATGAGATGATCCTTGTTCCAATGAGAAGGAGAGAAGAAATGACACAATCCTAAACCCTCCATCAACGGGCCTGCCACCTACACTTCTAAGTCTGATAACTAAAGAGACGGTGGATTGGATGTAATATTTGATTTATTCTCTAGAGTTGAGGATTGGGTACTTAGGAGAATTTTTGGACGGGGACCTTGGGTGACGTTGTGAATCTACTCTCATGATCGCGGTCAACATTTAGTGTCATATCCTTAGTTTATATGTATACAAAAGAGAGACTGGAAAATTAGTGAAATTGGACACCTCTTGATTAAGGCTAGGTTGAGCTCTGAGATTTTGAATCTCTGAACGGATCAGATCATGTACACACATGCACAACAGAGTTAATCCAGCTCATTCATTTTTGAGATTCTCGATGACAAGCATAGTTTAAGTATAGGGGGTGATGAAACTCTATTTCATCATCTTATATTGTCAATATGGATCCTCTTACTTAAATTAATGTCAATAAAAGCCATATAAAACATTGTATATATCTGAGTCATAGAATAAATTATAAATACAAAAAATAACAAAAGTAAAAATCGTAGTGTTTTTATACCCTTAAAAATACTAACAAAAATATTTCTCCCTTTGTTAGACCTCGTTTCCATTTTTGCTCAACATGAAACTTATAGATCTCATCACAATCTACAACTTTTATGTTTTGAGTTTTTCCAAATTGGGTCATTTTCTTCATCTTTTGTGAGGTTTTCTTCACGAATAACCTGATTGGACCACATGGCTCTTTCTAGTTGAGTCACATGGCCCGCACCATTGCTCGCCATGCCACCAATTCCAGCCGTTGGATCTGCACATACTTTCCTTCATCACAGTCGCTGGTTTCCGCCCATTTCTCCGCCATTCGATCTGCCTCTGGATGACGCCATCTCAACCATTCATCTCTGCTCCATTTACAACCCTTGATCGTTTTTCCAGACATCATCACAACCGTATGCCACTGATGAATACCCATTCATCACTCTTTATTCTTTTATTTTAGCTACAAAACCTTTGCCAAACACATGTATATTCCTGTAAATACAAACAATTATCAATCAACATGCATTTTGTAAATATGCATAATTAGCATGTTTTTGTGCATTAATAAAAGAATAAAGAAACAAAAGAAAAAGAGGGAGATATTTAGAATAAATATTGAGCGACCTAATCCCAAGGGAGGGCTCAACATGGGCCTGACCGCATAAAAGCCAAAGTAGAGAGAGATAAGGAAGCTCACACAAGTGTACATATACCTGTAATTAAATAAAAATATTTTCCTCTAAAAATAAAAATAAGAACGGGTTGTATTTATTTGTAAATATTTGTAAATCTAAAATTAAAATAAAAATGAGAAAATTAAAAAGAAAATAAAAATACCTTCACCCTTATATATCCACCATGTACATAAATTCACTTATATATTTTTTTCACTCTATAAATAAATAAATAAAAATCCAAAAAAATTATACATATTCCTTATTGCATAATGTAAATAAATAAAATAAAAATCACAAAAAGAAAACAAAAATAAAAATGAATAAAAATGAAAATCAAAATCCACATTATATATATACCATACATGTATATAAATAAAGGTATTTATTTACCCTTGTAAATAATTAATAAAAACAAAATAAAAATATCATATTATTCCAAATTTTATTCTATAAAAAATAAGATATAAAATTGGAATAATCGGTATAAGAATAAATAATTAAAAAATCAAAAATCAAAAATACATATGTATATACATGTATATAATAATAATAATTTTTAAATACCAAAATCATATTTCAGAAAAATAAATCACAAAAAATAGTTTAAATGAAAAGAAACAATTTTCATGTTTTGAGTTTTGCAAAATTCAGCCATTTACTATTTTTAAATAAATAATCAAATAATAGGTATTTGGCGGGCTCTGATTGGTCTACGGGGGATATTGACCCTCGATCAAGTCCCCCCCCCCCCCGAGGACCACCAGAGCTGGGTTCATTGCGCCTGACCTGTTTTTTCCAAATTCTTCCCGCTCAACCCGATCGCCAAATCACTAAACCCCGAGCTCCGATCATTCCTCCTGCATCTGAGATCCACGCCGTCATATTCGCGTTGGGATCCGCACTTCGCGGAACCCTGCCTGAACTTCTCTTCTCGGACCTGCACTTGTATATAGCCCAGCTCCGCCGCGCGATTTCACTCATCTTTGTCTCTGCATTCTCCTTCCCAGGACCTCCACCACCTTCGCCTGAGTGACAGCAAGCGACCGGTGGTGTTGCAGCGAGGAGAGAGTGACCCGACCATCGATCAGGCGACCTAGCGTCGCCGTGCACCGCCCCATGCGTGGTGCTCGGGCCTCGGGCATCGACGGCCCTCGAGGCAAGGACCCAGAGCTTCACCAGCTCGCCCACAATCGACTCCGACCATCTGGTAAGACTAATTTCCCCTATCTTTCTCCAATTTCCATTTGTGCCCAAATCGCCCATTCGCCTCCGACCATCGATTCCAGCCACACCATCCACCTATTTTGTCGATCGATCTGACCATCACCTCTGTCGCACTTCTCCGCACGTTCTTCACCCACTCGCACCCCCTGACTCGCCCTGGAGCAAGGTTTTCGAGCTCCTTCGTCGTTGCCCTCGCCGGAGCTCCATCGTCCCGACGCACCGACCACCCACTTCTCTTCTAACCGGGTCTAGGCACTTTGCCCTCGACCCAGGAGTCTTCTGTGCTACTTTGCAAGTCTGAGGAGGTCCATCTGAGGACCTCAACTTCCAGGCACAGGAGCCCAGCTCCGCCGTTGTCGCCTGGGCTCCTCGGAGCTCCTTTGCGTCATCGGAGGAGCCTGACCGACGCGGGAGGCCTTGGCGATCATTTTCCACCTATTAGCAGCAAGCGAGGAGGTCCAGCGTGTTCATAGTCCTCCGGCGAAGCTCGTCGGCGAGGAGTTCTTCCAGGAACCTCCTCTGTCGTTCGTTCGACTCCGGAGTCCCAGATTTTATTCTGGACTGTCCTCTGATACGAAGAGGTGCCTCACACCAGCACCGTTCGATTACCACGTGGCGCCATCTTCACCGTCCGACGCAGAGGAGAGGCGAGCCCTATCCAGAGACACACGATCCTCCACGTGGCGAGCACTCCACCGTCCGTTCACACCCTGAGGTCCTGCGTTGAGACGCCACCACGTCCAGCCGTCGGATTCACCACGTGGCGCCATCTCAGCCCTCGGATAAATAATAGGGGTAAATATCTCTTAGGCCCCTCTTAGTTTGTCATTTACGTTCTAGTCCTGTAAATATTTAGTTAAGTTGTTTTTTTTCTGGATATTTTGCACTTAGGACCTCGTGCTTATTTTATTTGCATTTGTACCCCTATCTACGTGGAACACGTGCATCGTCACGTGATTTTTGTGGTGCATTTGCAATACTTGGGCTATTGTTTTGAGGAGTTATGGAATGAAATTTAGTTTTCATTATTTGCATCCATACCCCTGTGCGTGGTTTTATTGAACATGTGCTGAATTTCTTGGTCATTTTGCAATTTCGTCCTCGGACTTTTAGCACTTGTTTCTAATAAGTCCTAGGAAGTATTTTTATTGCAAATAGGTCCCTCTGTGCCCAGGTCACGCGCTTTGCGTGTGAGAACTTGGAAAATTTACACGAGGGATCTCCAGTTCCTTGTATTTATTACGTTTCAGAACTTGGAACTTATTTTCTTTGCATTTGGGTCCCTGTACACTGTGCCCTCTTGTTGGATTTAAAAAATCTCCATCAACTCTGTCATTTCATAATTGAATAAAATGATCGACCGAACTATTCTCTTCCCTGGGGGGCCATTAAAATATCAAATCTCATCCAAATTAAGTGAAAATTTGATATGTAGCTCCTGCCACTGTGTAGAATTTTCATTAATTTTTGAGTACTTTTTTGAGACCTTTTATTATTTTTAAAAATTCAAAAACATCTCTTTTTTCTGCCTGCTCATCTTTAAAATTCACAAAAAAATATTAAAACCTTTTCAAAAATTCTAAAAAATTCATATTTTGTGTGTTTTGGTGTGCCTCATTTTCTGACCAATTTTGGTCGTTTTTGGATTTATAAAAGTTATAAAAATTGAAAACCCCTTAAAACTCATAAAAATTATAAAAAATCATAGAAAATTCCAAAAATAATAAACCCTTTTTCTGAATTTTCTTTGTTGTTTCTATTTTCCAAGTGTTAGAGAATACCATATATTATTGTTCCCTCATTTACCTCTATTTCCTTATGTATCACTGTTTCCTTATCAACTGTTTCCCGATGTAACCCCATAGGGGTATTTATGTAAATCCTCCTCTGAGCACCCTAGGGTTTAGTCCTATATAAGGACCCCTAGACCTCACAGAATAAAGCATGGTCTTACATTCTTAACATGGTATCAGAGCCAGGTTCGATCCCAGCCCTACCCCACCTACCAGCCTCGTCCAATCCCGTAACCTAGGGCATCCGCCGCCCTAGGCCATCGCGCCGCCCCGACAGGCGCACCTCCAGGAGCCACCTCGCTCTCCCAGGCGCACCCCCGCCCCCGACAGGCGCACTCGCCCCCGACAGGCGCTCCTCGCCCCCGACAGGCGCTCCTCGCCCTCCCAGGCGCACCTCCGCCCCCGACAGGCGCACCTCGCCTCTCGCCCCTCTCCACCTCTTGCCCCTCCAGGCGCCCGACAGGCGCACCTCCAGGATCCCCTCCACCCCTCGCAGGCGCACCCGCCCCCGCCCCTCCGCCAGGAACACCACGCCTCCAGGCGCTACTCCAAGGCCACTTCCGCTCCACGGCCCCTCCTGAGGCGCTACTCCAAGGCTCCTCACCCACGGCACCAAGGCCCTTCGCCCAACCTGCTCTCCAGGCCCCTGCCTCACCCCACGGCCTCCTGCCCAACGGCCTGCTGCAAGCTCCTGTTTGGGCTCTACGTCTGCCCCTGCCCAAGTCGTCCTCGGCTCCTCCTGCTACACGGGCTCACGGCTCCAGCGAACTCTTCGGCATCCTCCTCGCAAAGGCTTTGGATCTATGCGCTCCAGACCTTCAACCGTAGATTGATAGTCTTGCACGGATACATCGGAATGGTTTGCTAACTGCATATGATCTCTATTTCCTCTGCATACTAGATCATTGTATTTTTTTATCACTGCGGTCACCATGACTTCTGCTCCTGCATCTTCGGACTCCAAGCCCCTGTACCCTACTTCAGCGATGATGGTACAGGGCACTTCTATCAAACTGGAGGGCTCGGAGAACTATGTACTATGGTCTCGATCCTTCAAAATATTCATTGGTGGCCAACGCAAGATTTATATTCTAACTACCATTCCGCCTGCCGAGACAGACGCCAACTACGACACCTGGTACGTCGACAATTGTCAGGTCATCACTTGGATGACAAATAGTGTTGATCCTAATATTGCATCAAATTTGCTCTACAAAACAACTGCAAAAGAAATGTGGGAGAGTCTTGAGAATACATACTCCCAGAAAACAACCAAATCCAGGCTTTCTGACATTTACACAAAGATTTGGTCTGCAAGTCAGGGAGAAACCTCCTTGATAGAATACTACCGGCTCCTAACAGGATTATTTGAAGAATTGCTTATTTTTCAACCTGCATGCTGTGACAAGCAAATAGGTGAAAGAGCATAATGGCAGGTGTACCGTTTTCTATCAGGCTTACACCCTCGATACAAATATGTTAAAGAGCAATTCTTGACGGCGGCCGCCCTACCGTCTCTTGAAACTATTTTTGGCAGATTACAGGAACTGGAAACCCCTAACCAATCACCCACTACAGACACTGCTGCTCACTTTGCTGGAGGACGCCCACCTTTCCAAGGAGGACGAGGGCGTACGTTTGGTCGCGGTCGAGGACGAGAACAGGGACGTGGACGTGACTCGGGATGCGGCCGTGGCCGTGATTTTTCTAATGCTCGTTATCCAGCATGTACTCATTGTGGCCACTGGAATCATCCATCTGACAAATGTTGGGCTACCTTTGGCATGCCCAAGGCTAATAACGCATATGAGGCACCATCTGATTACACGAATTATGATACTATGGAAACTTCACAAGATCACTCTCTCACAGAGGCTTCAGGATCTTTTACTGCTGCAGAATGCGCTCGCCTTCGCCAACTCCTTCAGAACCCAGTTACTGAGACTACGCCTTTAGGCCCTACTGCGACTCTAGCAGCCACCACAGGTACAATTGCAAGTTCTGCCTCCACCTCTACTTCTACCTGGATCATAGACTCGGGTGCCTCAACCCACCTCACAGGAGAACATAGTCTCCTCACCTCTCCTAGGGAGCCCTCTACGGTGAAGCACGTTCGTGTGGCCAATGGAGCCTATTCACCTATCACTGATGTGGGGACCATGGAATTTAACCCTAAACTCAGACTAACGGATGTTTACTGTGCCCCTGCTTTTCCTCTCAGTCTGCTGTCTGTTCACAAATTATGTACAGAACTCAACTGCCGTGTGATTTTTGATGATTTATGTTGTTATTTTCAGGACATCCGGACGAGACAGATCTTTGGTGGGGGACATGAGAAGAATGGCTTATATTACCTTGACATCCCTTCCAACTCCGGTTTCGCTGGCGCAACCTCCATCTCTGCTGATCTCCTTCTGTGGCATCTTCGTCTGGGTCATCCCTCTGCTAAAGCTCTTTCCTTAATGTTCCCTGAACTGTCCATACTTAAACCATTCGAGTGTGAGGCATGTCAGTTCGGAAAACATCACCGTGCATCTTTTCCTGCTAGAACTGAACCCCGTCGTACGATATCCTTCTCTTTAATTCATTGTGATATTTGGGGACCTTGTCCTGTTCGAACCATCGGTGGACACCGCTACTTTATTGTCTTTGTGGATGATTACAGTAGATCATCCTGGGTCTATCTTCTTAAAGAACGCTCAGAAATCAATAAAATAGTCAAAAACTTTTTTGCTTATGTCAAAAATCAGTTCTCATCGAATATTCAGGTCTTCCGATCAGACAATGCCTTGGAATTTACTCAACGAGACCTTTCTGATTTCTTTGCTTCCCATGGGACAGTACATCAAACATCTTGTCCTTATACCTCTCATCAGAATGGGGTGGCAGAACGCAAACTTCGTCATCTTTTAAACATTGCACGCTCACTTCTCACCCAGATGAAAGTTCCCAAAATATACTGGGGTGATGCTGTTCTCACTGCAGTCCACCTTATCAACAGGATTCCTTCTCTTACTCTCAAAGGCTCTACACCATTTTCTTTGCTTCACCCTAATGATCTTCCCTTTTCTCTACCTCTACGGATATTTGGGTGTGTCTCCTTCGTACACAATTTCCACACCAAAGACAAAATATCCCCTCGTGCAATCAAATGCATTTTTCTTGGTTACTCCTACACTCAAAAAGGTTACAGATGTTATGATCCTATTGACAGACGATACTATATCTCTGCAGACGTAACCTTCTTTGAGCAAACCAGCTTCTTCACACAACCTGTCACCAATGTCCCTTTACATCTTCCTCCATCACCAAGCATCCAAACCCATCCATCTCAGACCTCATCACCAGATGTCCCTCTACCCATACCTCTGCCTCAGGATGATATGCCAGCTTCAACTGTCCCCTCCACTACTGTCCCGGATGATCCTGACAACCTGCCGATCGCATTACAGAGGCAAAAGAGAAAGTGTGCCAGTTATCCTATGTCTAAATTTACTACTACTGCTGGACTTTCATGCACTGACAAACAATATGCCGATGCACTAATGACTATCTCCATTCCTAAAGATCATCACAGTGCTTTCCAAGATGCAGGTTGGAGACAGGCAATGAATGAAGAAATAGATGCACTCATATCCAGAGGGACATGGGATCTTGTGCCATGTCCTACAGGTGTTAAGCCCGTTGCTTGCAGATGGGTCTTCACGACCAAACAATCTCCAGATGGTTCTATTGACAGACTTAAAGCCAGACTTGTGGCAAAAGGATTCACCCAGACATATGGAGTCGATTACTTTGAGACCTTCTCTCCTGTGGCTAGGATGGAGTCCATTCGCACAATTCTCTCTGTTGCCGCTAACAAGAATTGGCCAATTTATCAGCTGGATGTAAAGAATGCCTTCCTATACGGTGACCTCGAAGAAGAGGTCTATATGATGCAACCGCCGGGTTACTCCGTCGAGGGGGAGTATGTATGCCGACTTCGTAAGGCCATCTATGGCCTAAAACAGAGTCCTCGAGCCTGGTTTGACAGACTTACCAGTGAAATCAGCTCTCTTGGTTTTCATAAGACAACATCTGATTACTCTGTGTTTATTAGACGACGATCCACTGGTACTGTGATACTTGCTGTCTATGTTGATGATATGGTGGTCACTGGGGACGACGACAATGGAATTCTCGAGACCAAGGCCTTCCTTCAGAAGGTGTTTGTCACCAAGGACCTTGGACAACTCCGGTACTTTCTTGGTATAGAGGTGATACGTACTGCAGAAGGATTACATCTATCACAACGAAAATACTGCTTGGATATTCTTACAGAAGTCGGTTTACAAGGATGCAAACCATCTGGCATACCTGCAGAAGTACGAAAACACGATACATCCAATGATCCTGAATTTGAAGACACTACACGATACAGAAGCCTTGTGGGTAAACTAATCTACCTCACCGTTACCAGACCGGATATATCTTATGCTGTAAGCAGAGCCAGCCGGCATATGGAGAGACCTCTTTACAGTGATTGGCAGGATGTCCTTCTGATCCTTCGCTACTTGAAGGAATCACCAGGACAAGGACTCATCTATAAAGTCAACGGTCATACTGATATTACTGCTTATGCAGATGCTGACTACGCCAGTTCCCCTAAGGATAGACGATCCATTACAGGCTACGCTATGTTTGTTGGTGGAAACCTTGTTTCATGGCGAAGCAAAAAGCAAACCGTTGTCTCCAGATCAAGTGCAGAAGCAGAATATAGGGCAATGGCCCATGCTGTTTGTGAGATTACGTGGCTTGTATCTTTTCTACGATACCTTGGGTTCCCTGCTACTACTCCTATACCGCTATACTGTGATAACAAGTCTGCTACCTATATTGCTACCAATCCTGTATTTCATGAACGGACAAAGCACATCGAAGTTGACTGTCACTTCATCCGAGATGCAATACGAGGAGGACAGATTGTCACACCACATATCTCTACAGATCTTCAACTTGCAGACGTATTTACTAAAGCATTACCAAAGAAGCGTCTTTTATGGATATCTTCCAAGTTGGGCATGATTGATGGATATGCTCCAACTTGAGGGGGAGTGTTAGAGAATACCATATATTATTGTTCCCTCATTTACCTCTATTTCCTTATGTATCACTGTTTCCTTATCAATTGTTTCCCGATGTAACCCCATAGGGGTATTTATGTAAATCCTCCTCTGAGCACCCTAGGGTTTAGTCCTATATAAGGACCCCTAGACCTCACAGAATAAAGCATGGTCTTACATTCTTAACACCAAGAAAATTACCTCCAGGCTCTGTTGAGACCATTTTATATTTTATTTTGGTCTTAGAAGCCTGACTGGATAGTGTTCTTGTGTATCTGCCTTATTTCATTTTTAGAAAATTCCCTAAATATCATAAAATCATCAAAAAATCACCAAAAACAGTAAAAAAAATATAAAAATCATAAAAATATTTTTGTTTGAATTTTTGGATCTATTTTGGATGTTGAAATAATTGCTTGAAGTTGCTTGTTTATATTGTTTCCTTATTTTCTTATTAATTAAAAATTCCAAAAAAATATAAAAATATTCACAATCCACCAAAGATTGTTTCTTTATATTTTTATACATTTTTAGACTACTCCGTAGGCCGCAAGGCCAATCCGTGCTCCTCGAGTTCGACCCTGGGAGCTATACCAGGTCAATCCCATAGCTAGGACTGCTATTTGGTTTTCTCGTGTTTTTATCTTGTTTGGTGGTCCGAATAATTTTTCTTGATTGAGCTTTGAGTCCCGAGTGACTGAGGTCACAATGACCTTAGTGAGATACTTTACCTTAGTCGTTCGGGCGGCTCATCAGAATGGCATCGTTGCCGGGGAGCACGGCTTAGTAGTCGTATTTTTCCGCGGTTTTTCTTTTTTGCGGTTTTCTGTATAGATTTTTGTAGATATTTTATCTGACTTGTTTCTATCTAATAATTTGATCTGATCACTCTATTTGTTTTCTTGCGAGGGCTCGAGGACCGAGGCGACGACTTTCGAGGAGTCGGCGCAACCGCGACGATCGAAGGTGGTTCCCTTATGCACGGAGCCGCAGGAGAGCGCGAGGAGACAGTAGAGTGCGGGAGCCGCGAAATAGCCGCGAAGTAGCACAGATTAGATTAGATATTATTTCTGCATTATTTGAACTATTATTGTAATAAAACAGGACATGACTTAGACTTTTGAGACTCTCAGGGTCTGTTTTGTCGAGCACCAGTGTGCTCGGGGGACCCCTCGGCTTTTTCGCAGTTTTAGCGGCTTTTCTTGCGGCTTTTACCTTTTATTTACTGCCTTTCTGATTCTCACGGTTTTGAGCCCCTAGCCTTAGGATTTTTGCTTGACTATGACGTAATAAATAGGATGCAAACACCCTAATAAATCTTCCTTTACCTATAGATCGGTAATTAGACCAATAAAAAAAGATTAATAAAATAGTCGATCCACTACCATCGAGCCTACGCACCGCGAGCCCGCCCCGTCAAGTGCTACTCCTGAACTCGATTTGTCGAGAAGAGGAGGGGTAGGTCTAGACCGGACTCTTGGATTGGAGGCTGGTGGTCGACTATCCGTTCTTTCTAGTAGAACTGCTTGCTTAGGGCTCGGTTTTTAGCTTGCATCATTTAGGTAGTTTTATTTCTGTCTTTAAATTCTGCGTGGATCATATTGCATGTAGACTGCTGGAGTCAGGTACGCCTTCTATCTCGTGCATGCATCATTGATTTCATCGTGCATCGGCTTTTTTGACTTCTCCCCCCTGATTTTTGGACTTAATAACTAGGAGAACCGAAAAATTCATTAGGCGATTTTGTTTGATTATTGAAAAATACCTAAAAAGAGAAATCATAAAATTGGGACTGGTTAACTCTATTGACCCTAAAAGATGCTCACTGAAAAATTTATCTTGGGGAGAGCAACCCCCTCCTTGTCTGGTTTGCTTGCGCGAGAGAGTGACCCGCACACTAGGTAGAGCCATATCCGATATCTTTCTCGACTGATTACCGGCTCTTTCTGTACAGGACAGTCGGTTGAGAAAATATCGGATTACCCAACAGGTCACGTTAATCGCTCTGCTATCATGACTGATCACCTATTAAAATTGACAAGATAATTGACCGAGCCTTTACGATCTTCAGCTCGCGTTGCGTAGGTGAATCGAGGGTTTGCTTGCTGATCATATTTGTTTCCAGATCTCATCCGCCCGACTCGCCAGATCACGATGATGGGCAGGAGGTCACTTAGGCAGCCTCTGGCTGCACCGCTTTTCAGCACTCCAGCTCACTCATCTAGGTCGGTTCGTGAGAGCTCAGACCCGCTCTCCGAACCCGAGTTCGACTCCGCCCTATTCCCCCTCGACCACCCTTCTACCATTCCTGAGAGGCCAGTGCCAGATGAGAGACTACAGTCAGATGATTTATCGGCACCTGAGTTTGGGTCTTTTTCCTTTGCAGAGACCATGGACAAAAGCAGCGACGACCGCACCATAGGTCCCCGAGGAGAGCAGACTTTTATCCTGGACCAGGGTGCGATTAACTCCACCCTGATCGCCTCCCTAAACTCAGTTCAACAGCAGTTGAGGGATCAGGGAGCATTCATGATTGAGATGAGGCGCGAGATGGAACAGATGAGAGCCGACCGCGAGCAGCGCGACCGAAGGGACGGACCCGACGATGCGGCAGCAGCCGTTGCAGTAGCCGCAGCGGCAGCAGGAGCACATCCACTGAGACCGATGCGGGAGTTGCACAATCCCGGATAGACTTTGACGCACCGTTGGGTAGTACTTCCAGCGATCGTGGGGAACTTCAAGTTCCCCCCGAACACTCTCCAGCTTTTACCCCGGTTCCATGGGCTGGCTACTGAGGAGCCCCATCTCCACCTTCAAGAGTTTAAGATGATATGCAGCACTGTCCACGACCGTCAGGTGGACCAGGATACCATCCGCATGATTGCCTTCCCCTTCTCACTAGCAGACAGAGCAGCCACCTGGCTGAAGCATCTGGGGTGATTTGTATATACCTTGGAGCAGCTTCGCACCGACTACTTGAACAAGTACTATCCACTCGGGCAGTCGAATCTGATGAGCTGCCCGAACGACTAAAATAAAGTATCTCACTAAGGTCATTGTGACCTCCGTTACTCGGGACTCAAAGGTCAATCAAGAAAAATTATTCGGACCACTAAACTAGATAGAAACACGAGAAAACCAAATAGCAGTCCTAGCTATGGGATTGACCTGGTATAGCTCCCATGGTCGAACTCGAGGAGCACAGATTGGCCTTGCAGCCTACAGAGTAGTCTAAAAATGGATAAAAATATAAACAAACAATCTTTGGTGGATTTTTAATATTTTTATATTCTTTTGGAATTTTTAATTAATAAGAAACTAAGGGAACAATATAAACAAGCAACTTCAAGCAATTATTTCAACACCCAAAATTGATCCAAAAATTCAAACAAAAATATTTTTTACGATTTTTATATTTTTTACTATTTTTGAAGAATTTTTGATAATTTTCTGATTTTTAGGGAATTTTCTAAAAATGAAATAAGGCAGAAACACAAGAACATTGTCCAGTCAAGCTTCTAAAATCAAAATAAAATATAAAATGGTCTCAACTGAGCCTGGAGTAATGTTTTTGGAAAATAGAAACAACAAGGAAAATTCAGAAAAAGGGTATATTATTTTTAGAATTTTCTATGATTTTTTAGAATTTTTATGAGTTTTAAGGGGTTTTTCAATTTTTATATTTTTTTAATCCAAAAATGACCAAAATTGGTCAGAAAATCAAGCACACCAAAACATACAAATTATTATTTTTTTAGAATTTTTGAAAAGGTTTTAATATTTTTTTGTGAATTTTAAAGATGAGCAGGCAGAAAAAGAGATGTTTTTGAATTTTTTAAAAAAATAAAAGGGCTCAAAAAAGTATCCAAAAATTAGTGAAAATTCTACACAGTGGCAGGAGCCACGTATCAAATTTTCAATTAATTTGGATGAGATTTGATATTTTATTTAAATATAACAAGAGGGCATAGTGTACAGGGATCCAAATGCAAAGAAAATAAGTTCTAAGGGCTGAATCATAGCAAATACAAGGAACTGGGGATCCCTCATGCAAATTTTCTAAGTTCTCACGCACAAAACGCGTGACCTGGGCACGGAGGGACCTATTTGCAATAAAAAATACTTCCCAAGACTTATTAGCAATAGGTGCTAAAAGTCCGAGGAGGAAATTGCAATATGACCAAGAAATTCAGCACATGTTCAATAAAACCACGCACAGGGGTATGGATGCAAATAATGAAAACTAAATTTCATTCCATAACTCCTCAAAACAATAGCCCAAGTATTGCAAATGCACCACAAAAATCACGTGACGATGCACGTGTTCCACGTAGATAGGGGTACAAATGCAAATAAAATAAGCACGAGGCCCTAAGTGCAAAATGTCCCAAACTAAAACAACTTAACTAAATATTTACAGGACTAGAACGTAAATGACAAACTAAGAGGAGCCTAAGAGATATTTACCCCTATTATTTATCCAAGGGCTGAGATGGCACCATGTGGTGAATCCTACGGCTGGAAGTGGTGGCGCCTCAACGCAGGACCTCGGGGTGTGATCGCACGGTGGAGGGCTCGCCACGTGGAGGATCGTGCGTCTCTAGATAGGGCTCGCCTCTCCTCCACGTCGGACGGTGAAGATGGCGCCACGTGGTAATCGAACGGTGCTGGTGCGGGGCGTGTCTTCGTATAAGAGGACGGTCCGGATTAAATCTGGAACTCCGGAGTCGAACGAACGACGGAGGAGGTTCTTGGAAGAACTCCTCTCCGGCGAGTTCGCCGGAGGACTGTGAGCACGCTGGACCTCCTCGCGGGCTGCTGATAGGTGGAAAATTATCGCCAAGGCCTCCCGCATCGATCAGGCTCCTCCAATGATGCAAAGGAGATCCGAGGAGCCCAGGCGACAACGACGGAGCTGGGCTCCTGTGCCTAGAAGATTGATGAATACCCATTCATCACTCTTTATTCTTTTATTTTAGCTATAAAATCTTTGCCAAACACATGCATATTCATGTAAATATAATTAATTATCAAAAAGCATGCATTGTGTAAAAATAAATAATAAGCATGTTTTTTTGCATAAATAAAAGAATAAAGAGATAAAAGAAAAAGAGGGAGATATTTAAAAAAAATATTGAGCGACCTAATCCCAAGGGAGGGCTCAGCATGGCCTGACCGCATAAAAACCAAAGTAGAGAGAGATAAGGAAGCTCACACTTGTGTAAATATACCTGTGTATAAATAAATAAAATATTTTCCTCTAAATAAAAATGGGTTTCTATGTGTATATTTGTAAATACAAAATTAAAATAAAAATAAGAAAAATTAAAAAGAAAATAAAAATAACCTTCCTTGTGTATATTCACCATGTACATAGAGTCATGTATCTATTTATTTATCCCTATAAATAAATCAATTAAAATCCTATAAAAATTGCACATATTCTATACTTCATAATGTAAATAAATAAAATAAAAACCATAAAAACAAAAATATAATAAAAAGAAAAAAAACTAAAAATCAAATTAAACATTGTGTATATACCATGTACATACTTGTATATATCTATTTATTTACACTTGTAAATAAATAATAAAAATAAAATAAAATACCAAAATCTTCCAAATTTTATTCTATAAATAAATAAAATATAAAATTAGAATAAAAATGTACATAAATAAATAAAAATAAAAAAAATCAATATTATATATATACCTATATATAATACTATATTGTAAATACCAAATTTTTATTTCAAAAAAATAAATAAAATTCACCAAAAAATAATTTAAAATAAAAGAAACATTTTTTTGTTTTGAGTTTTTTGAAATTCGACCTATTTCTATTTATTATTGAATTTACAAAATTTGAATAATTGGCGGGCTCTGATTGGTCCACGGGGGATGTTGACCCCCGGTCAACTCTCCCCTAGGACCACCAGAGCCGGGTTTGACTCGCTCGACCCGATTTCTCCGACTTTTCCTCGCTCAACCCGATCGCCAATCACCTAAACCCCGGGCTCTATTCTTTCATTGCAGATCCGAGACCCATGCCTGGAGGTTAGCATCGGGGTCCGCGCTCCGTTCGAGTCACCGACTCCCATCTTCTCGGACCCCTAACCCTATTTAATTCGAGTTCCGCCGGCACTTTCACGCATCTTTGGCTCCCCATTTCTCCACCCCAGGACCTCCATTGCTCTCGCCTGAGTGACAGCTCGTGATTGGCCGTGTTGCAGCGAGGTGGGAGTGATCGGACCATCGATCCGGCGACCTAACGCCGCCGTGTGCCGCCCAGACGTGGTGCTCGAGCCTCGGGCATCGACGTCCCTCGAGTCTAGGACCCAGAGCTCCGTCATCTCATCCCCAGTCGACATCGACCATCAGGTAGTCGTAGTTCCTTCTATCTTTAGCCAATTTCCATTTACCCCCAAATCACCCCTTCGCCAACGACCGTCGATTCCGACCACCTCCCTCACCATTTCGATCATCGGACGACACCCTCACCTTTGCTCTTCTCCCACACACGTTCTCCGCCCCTTCATCCATCCTAGTTCGCACAGGAACTGGGATTAGAGCTCCCTCGTCGTCACTTCGCCGGAGCTCGTCCATTCCGATGCACCGACCATCCCCATCGCCTCTAACCGGGTCGAGGCACTTTGCCCTCGACCCCAGGAGTGCTTTTGTGCCATTTTGCAGGTCTGAGGAGGACCATCTGAGGTCCTCCATCTTTAGCACGGGAGCTTGAGCTCCGTCGTCTTCGCCTGGGCTCATCGGAGCTCCTCGACGTCATCGGAAGGGCTCTTGAGATGCGGGAGGCTCAGGCGCTTCTTCTCCGATCATCAGTAGTCCCCGAGGAGGACCACCGTGCGCGCGCAGGGCTGGCGAAGTTCACCGGCCATCTGTTCTTCGTGGATCCTCCAGAGCCGTCCATCTAGCCCTCCAGCTTCAGATTAGATCGCAGTCGTTCACTTGAGGAGCAGACCACCGTCCGATCATTGGGGGATAGATCTGGACCGTCAGATTAGCGAGGGTTAGCACGGCTTACAACAGCCGTTGATCTTCCACGTGGCTAGCTCTCCGCCGTCAGATCCGAGCAGAGGCTTCTTCGTTGAGGCGACGTCATCCTCGACCATCAGATTCGCCACGCGACGCCATCGCAGCCCTCGGATTAGAATAAGGGGTAATTTCACATAGGCCCCCTCTCTTTTTGTTTTTACTGTTCAGTCTTGTAAATATTTAGTTAAGTTGTTTTTATTTTGGATATTTTGCACTTAGAACCTCGTTCTTGTTTTATTTGCATTTGTACCCCCGTTTATGTGGAACACGTGCATCGTCACGTGATGTTTGTGGTGTATTTGCAACATTAGGGCTGATGTTTTACGGTGTTCTAGAATGAAATATAGTTTTCATTATTTGCATCCATGCCCCTGTGAGTAGTTTATTGAGACATGTGCTGAATTAATTGGTGAAATTGCAATATCTTCCCTGGACTTTTAGCACCTGTTGCTATTTAGTCCTCCGAAGTATTTTTTATTGCACATAGGTCCCTCCGTGCCTAGGACACGTGCTTTGCGCGTGCTATTTTGTAAATTTTGCACGAGGGACCCCCAGTTTCTTATATTTATTACGATTCAGTCCCTGGAACTTATTTTCCTTGCATTTGGGTCCCTATATACTTTGCCTTGTTGTTTGATTTTATATAAATATCAAATCAAGTCCAACTTTTCGCTTAAAAGTTGGTACATTTTTGAGCCATTTTCTTATTTTTAAAAATTCAAAAACATCCATTTTTTTACTGTCCAGTTATAAAATTTACAAAAAAAATATTAAAACATCTTTAAAAATTACAAAAAAACAGAATTTGTTTATTTTGTTGTGTTTGATTTTCTGACCAATTTTGGTCATTTTTGGATTTATAAAATTTATAAAAATTGAAAAAGCCCTAAAAACACATAAAAATTCCAGTAATTAATATAAAAACCCCAAAAATAATAAACTCAGCTTCTGAATTTTCATTTTTGTTTATATTTTATAGAAAAATACCTCCAGGCTATTTGAAGGCCATTATATATTTTATTTTGGCCTTTGTCCCAGCTGGACAACAGCATTGTTTTCCCTTCTTATTTCATTTTTATAAAATTCCCTAAAAATCAGAAAATTGTCAAAAATTAACCAAAATAGTAAAAAATATAAAAAACATAAAAATATTTTTGTTTGAATTTTTGGATTAATTTTGAGTGATTAAATAATTGTGTGAAGTTGCTTGTTTCTAGATTTTATTGTTTTCTTTATAACTAAAAATTCCAAAAAAAATTAAGAAAAATATTAAAAACCACCAAAAATCATTTTTATTTATTTTTATTTGTCTTTGACTACTCTGTAGGCCGCAAGGTCATCACGTGCTCCTCGAATTCGACCCTGGGTGCTATACCAGGTTAATATCATAGCGAGACCGCTACTTGATTTTTATCGTGCTTTGATCTTTGTTTGGTGGTCTGATCTTTTTCTTATTGAGCTCTGAGTCCCGAGCGACTGAGGTCACAACGACCTTAGTTATTCATTTACCTTAGTCGTCCGGGCAGCTCATCAGAATGGCGCCGTTGCCGGGGAGCGCGACTTAGTAGTCGTATTTTTCCGTGGTTTTTTAGCGGCTTTTTGTATACAATTTTTGTATATATTTTCGTATATATATTTTTCTGACTTATTTACAATAACCTGGTCTGATCACATTCTTCTGTTTTCTTGCGAGGGCCCGAGGACCGAGGCGGTGACTTTTGAGGAGCCGACGCAACCGCGGCAATCGGAGGCAGCTTTCTTCTGCACGGAGTAGCAGGAGAGCGCGAGGAGACAACTGAGTGCGAGAAGCCGTGGAATAGTCACGGATTAGATTAGTTTTTATTTCTGCGTTATTTTAATAATTGTAATAATACAGGGATAGCAGGACTCTTTTTTAGACTTAGACTCTCGAGGTCTTTTTCGCCGAGCACCGGTGTGCTCGGGGGACCCCTCAGTTTTACGCGGTTTTTCTTCGCAGTTTTGATCTTATAACTGCTTATTCGGTTTCTCATGATTTTTCGAGCCCCTAGCCTTAGGATTTTCTGCTTGACTGTGACGTAATAAATAGGATCCAAACACCCTAATATATCTGCCTGTACCTATAGATCGGTAATTGGACCAAGAATAAAAATATAATAAAATAGTCAATTCACTCCCTTCGAGCCTACGTACCGTGAGCCCGTCCTGTCAAGCGCTACTCCTGAACTCGACCTGTCAAGAAGAGGAGGGGTGGACCTAGACCGGACTCTTGGATTGGAGGTTGGTGGTTGACTAGCTGTTCTTTCGAGTAGAATTGCCTGCTTAGGGACTCAGTTTTCCGCTTGCACCATTTAGATAGTTTATTTTTTGTCTTTCAATTCTGCACGGATCATTTTGCATGTAGACTGCTGGAGTCAGGTACGCATTTCTTACTCTGCATGCATCATTGATTTCATCGTGCATCGGCCTTTTCGACTTCTCCCCTCTGATTTTTGGACTTAATAACCAGGAGAACTGAAAAATTCATTAGGCGATTTTCTTTGAAAAATACCTAAAAAAAGAGAAATCATAAAATTAGGACTGCTAACTCTATTGACCCTAAAAGACACCTCACTTAAAAAATTTTTGTCTTGGGGAGAGCAACCCCCTCATTGTCTGGTTTGCTTGGGCGAGAGAGTGACCCCGAACACTAGGTAGAGCCCTCCAATATTCTTCTCGACTGATTACCGGCTCTTTCTGTACGGGACAGTCGGTTGAGAAAATATCGGGTAACCCAACAGGTCACGTAATCGCTCTGCTATCCTGACTGATCACCAAAATAAAATTGACAAGATAATTGACCGAGCCTTTACGGTCTCCAGCTCGCGTTGCGTTGGTAAATCGGGGGTTTGCTTGTGATCATAGTTGTTACCAGATCTCATCCGCACTACTCGCCAGATCACGATGATGGGCAGGAGGTCTCTTAGGCAGCCTCTGGCTGCACCGCTTTTTAGCACTCCAGCCCACTCATCTAGGTCGGTTCGTGGGAGCTCAGACCCGCTCTCCGAACCCGAGTTCGATTCCGCCCTGTTCCCCCTCGACCACCCTTCTACCGATTCCGAGATACCACTGCCAGATGAGATACTACAGTCAGATGATTTATCGACACCTGAGTTTGGATCTTTTGCCTTTGCAGAGACCATGACCAGCAGCAGTGATGATCGCACTGGAGGTCCCCGAGGAGAGCAGACTTTTGTCCTGGACCAGGGTACGATTAACTCCACCCTGATCGCCTCCCTAGACTCAGTTCAGCAGCAGTTGAGGGATAAGGGAGCATTCATGATCGAGATGAGGCACGAGATGGAGCAGATGAGAGCCAACCGCGAGCAGCGCGGCCCAGGGGGAGGACCCGACGATGTGGCAGCAGCCGCAGCAGTCGCAGCCACGGCAGCAGCCGCAGCTGCAGCAGGAGCAGCTGGACCACCGAGACCGATGCGGGAGTTACAAAACCCCGTGTCGACTTTGACACACCGTTGGTTGGTACTTCCAGCGATCGTGGGGGGACTTCAAGTTTCCCCCGAACACCTTGCAGCTTCCTCCCCGGTTCCATGGGCTGGCTACTGAGGAGCCCCATCTCCACCTACAGGAGTTTGAGATGATCTGTAGCACAGTCCACGACCGTCAGGTGGACCAGGATACCATACGGATGATTGCCTTCCCCTTCTCCTTAGCAGACAGAGCAGCCACCTGGCTGAAGCACTTGGGAAAGTTCATCTACACCTAGGAGCAGCTCCGCACCAATTTTTTGCATAAGTATTATCCACTCGGTCGGACGAACGCCGCTAGAGCCCTGATCAGCAACTTCTCCATGCTCCCCAACAAGCAGTTTCACGAGGCATGGGAGAGGTTCCGAGACCTGACCGACAGATGCCCGCACTATGATATTTCCAAGCCGAACCTTGTTCAGAGATTTTTCAGCGGGCTGACACCAGAGCTTCAGGGCTTGGTGAACGCTTCTTGTGGCAGGTCCTATTTCGCCAAGGATCACGATTAGGTCTGGGCCATCTATGAGGAGATGGCCGAGAACTACGTGGTGATGTCCCAGACCCGATTGTACACACAGGGACGAGCCCAGCCACAGACCGTGCAGTACCAGTGGATAGCACGGGTTGACGTCGGTCCTTCCAGTTCGTCCGTGGCAGCATCACAGGCAGAGAGTTCAGTCACAGACATGGGGATTATCGGTGAGAAGCTGGACCGGATGGAGATCATAGAGAAGAAGCAGTGCCAGGGTATCACGCAGATGGAGCAGATGGCACAGACTCTAAGTGACCTGAAGACACAGCTCATGTGTCTCCAGGAGGCACACGGCTTCCCAGCCCCGTCTTCAGGCACGAGGCGATCCGAGTAGCTCCGACAGCTCGTCCCAGCACTCCAGCCACCAGCAGCTTAGACAAGTTCACCTTGTACAGGTGGAGCCATACCAGCAGTCGCAACCCTATTACCAGTCACCACCATCTCCTAACACCCAGATGGTGGTCTACCAGCCGGATCAGCCTTTGGAAGTGCTTCCGCCACCCCAGTACGATTCATAGACTTTGATGGATGTCAACGGGATTTGGTATGACCGCCCCCAGCACGGTATCCGACGAGACCATCCCAGATTATGTTGGGCGGCCAGAGGTGCCCAGCCCCAACAGCAGCCATCAGGACAGGGTGACCAGTACAGCCATCAGAGGGATCACCAGCAGCAGCAGCCCCCAGCATACACTCAGCAGCAGCCACAGCAGTCACCGTCGTATGGTCCTCGTCCCTATCAGCAGGGACAGTCTTGGAGGCATGATCAGCCTCATCAGTCGCAACATCATCCACAATCTTACCCCTCACACACACACACACACAGCAGCAACCTCACTTCCAGAGAGGCTACCTGTCAGGTTCTCATGGGCCATCCAATGAGAACTCCGACTTGTATGACATAGCCCGCCTCCTCACAGATCAGCAGGCTACCTTTCGACGGGAGATGTATGAGTTCCGCCAGGATATGCGGGACATTGTGAGAGGGAAGGTCGCCATCCCTGCCCAGATAGAGCCGAACCCCAACAACCTGAAGAGGAAATCTAAGCAGGTAGTTTGTACTGAGTATGCCACTCCGAGTGATACTTTTGGTGATATGTCTGCATATCTTTTTGATACTGATTTTGTCACACTTAGGAGCGGTAGGATGCCAGCAGGCGGTGCCTTGTTTGAGCGACACCACGAGGATCCTTCTAGAGCGCCCGACGAGGAGGAGAGCGGTACTGAGGCAGCTAGAGATGATGATGGTGGTACTGATGCCACCACAGATGCTGATCCCACCGGTGGTACTGAGGCCGCCATTTCACCAGTTGGAGGAGGTGGTACTGAGGCCACCCATGTTGTCGAGCCAGAGCGTGGTACTGAGGTCGCGAGTCTTCCAACCGAGGGTGGTGCTGATGCCACCAGTTCTTCTGAGAGTCCTGTAGTTTTTCCTTTTGCTGATGTATCTCGAGACATTTCTGGAAATAAATGCAAGGGTTTGTTTTCTTCTGGTCCCACTGTGGTGCATGATGTATGTGTGGATCCGGCCATCGAGCCATCTAGACCCTTTCCTAGTCCTTCATCTGAGAAGGACCCTGTGATCCCCTACCCTAGAGCTCTTCAGATGGGGAAGGGGAAGAAAAATGAAAATCCCAAAAAGAGGCAGCAGGAAGAGTTCAGCCAGCAGATGATAGACCGTTTTCACATACAACTGACTCTTCAGGAGGCTTTGCAGCACATCCCTCTACTTCAACGTTCACTTAGAGACAGGACTACAGTCAGGAGGAAGAAGAGGAACAACCATTCAAAGATACATGTGCTGACCAGAGCTACTTGTTTCACGATCCAGAACCGTCTGCCGGCCAAGAGGCCAGATTCCGGAGCCCCGTATGTCAGATGCCATATTAGAGAGCAGAGGTTCGACCGTACTCTATTAGACAGCGGATCGTCGATCAACCTACTTCCGGCAGCCCTTCTCGACCGCTTTGAGTTGGGCCCTCTTCGACAGAGTAGGACAGTCCTTCAGTTTGCTGATCGATCTGTCAAGAGGCCGAAGGGGTTGCTGAGGGACGTTGTCGTCACGATTCAGGGCATGTAATTCCCCGTGGACTTCGTAGTGTTGGACATGGAGATCCCTGAGTCAATGACCGATACCCCCATCATTCTTGGTCGCCCGTTCTTGGACACATCCAAGGCAGTGACTAACCATGATAGCGGGAAGGTATACTTTCGCGTCGAAGGTGAAAGTGTACAAATAGAGACGGTCGAGGATAGCAGAGCCAGAAACAGAGCATGCTCAAAGACTACTTCAGATACAGAGTAGATGACAGATGTCGGGCCAGACATCCACCAAGATTGCGACTTTGTGATCACAGATGACGAGGCAGTTTGGATAAACCCAGCAGCACATGCCATCCTCTCACATTCAGATTCCGCTGATGCAGAGACGACAACAGAGGAGAGCTTGGAGAGCGCATTCCTAGTTCAGGATACTTTTGAGGCAGCAGAGACGGTTCATGACCGTGATACTGATTTGTTTTGTGATGACGGTGGTACTGAGGCCACCATGGATGATACAGATTCCTCGGAGTCAGATTTTGATTGGGCAGAGTTTGATGAGTATATACCAGATCTGACTTCCTCTGAGCCTACAGTCAGGGAGGAGGTAGATGACGAGCAGAGCAGAGACAGTCCATCAGGGCAGCCTTCTCCAGATTCAGAGAGTGACAGAGAGTTTCAGTTCTCCCATGCAGATTTGACAGCCTTCACGCAGAGTTTTCAGAGGCCAAATCCACCAGCACCCAGTTGTCCAGAGCTGAAGCCACTTCCTGAATTGCTGAAGTATAGGTTCTGTGTGGGTGAGCATGAGATGTACCCAGTCATTATCTCCATCGATTTGACTGGAGAGCAGGAATCCTTTCTGATGGGGGTTCTTGAAAAGAACCACAAGGCGATAGGATGGAGCGTAGCAGATCTCCAGGGGATAAGTCCGGCCCTATGCTCCCACCATATCTATCTCGTGGATGAGGCGAAGACGTCGTGTGAGTTCCTGCGGCGGCTGAACCCGAATCTGAGAGAGGTTGTCATGAAGGAAATATAGAAATGGTGGAGCACCGATTTTATCTACCCCATCTCTGACTCCAAGTGGGTCAGCCCTTTGCATGTGGTGCCTAAGAAGATGGGCATCACTACAGTAGTCAACAAGTCTGGAGAGGAGATTGCTACACGGGTACCCACTTCTTGGTGTGTCTGCGTTGATTACAGGAGACTCAACCAGGCCACCAAGAAGGATCATTTTCCCCTGTCCTTTATAGATCAGATCATTGAGAGACTGGCAGGGAAGAGCCACTACGGTTTTCTGGATGGGTACTTGCGCTACAACCAGGTGGCCATCGCTCCCGAGGACCAGGGCAAGACTACCTTTACCTATCCCTTCGGCACATACGCCTTCCGACGCATGCCATTTGGGTTATGCAATGCCCCAGCGACTTTTAAAGATGCATGCTGTCGATCTTTTCGGACGTGGTAGGGGAGTGCTTGGAGGTCTTCATGGATGATTTCTCGGTTTACGGCGACAGATTCGACTCCTGTCTTGACTGCCTAGACCAAGTCCTTCAGCGATGTATAGAGGTCCACCTTGTGCTATCAAGGGAGAAGAGTCACTTCATGGTGACTCAATGGACGGTGCTCGGCCATATCATCTCCAACAGGGGCATGGAGGTTGATCTGGCTAAGGTCGATGTCATTAGAAAACTCGCACCACCGTCTAAATTGCGGCACTTACGGTCATTCCTGGGGCACATCGGTTTCTACCGGCGATTCATTCATGATTTCAGTAGGATTGCCCGGCCGTTGACTGACCTACTGACGAAAGACACCAAGTTCCTTGTCGATGACAAGTGTCTTTCATCGTTTGAGACTCTCAAGCGATGTGTTGTTGAGGCTCCTGTTCTCCAGCCGCCTGATTGGTCTCTCCCATTCGAGATCATGATGGATGCCTCCGATTTTGCCGTGGGGGCCGTGCTGGGATAGAGGAGGGACATAGTTCCATTTGCCATCCACTACGCTAGCCGCACATTGGATTACGCGCAGCGGAATTACACAGTCACAGAAAATGAGATGCTAGTTGTAGTCTTCGCCCTAGATAAGTTTAGATCGTACATTATTGGATCTAGAGTGACCTTGTATACTGATCATACCACCATCAGGTACCTCATGGCAAAGAAGGATGCCAAGCCCAGACTGACTAGATGGATCCTTCTACTCCAAGAGTTTGACATAGAGATTAAGGATAAGCCTGGAGTCAAGAATGTGGTGGAGGATCATCTCTCCTGATTAGAGCATCTTGAGGATTCTGAGCAGATTGACCCTATTTGTGAGATCTTCCCAGATGAGGCGATCCTAGCTATCGCCTCTCTCCCGTGGTATGCCGATATTGTGAACTTTCTTGTTGCTAAGAAAGTTCAACAAGATTGGACCAGGCAGAGGCTTGAGACCTTCCTAGCGAAGGCCAAGTACTACCGCTGGGAGGATCCCATCCTTTACCACGAAGGAGGGGATCGCGTCTGGAGTAGGTGCATTCCTCAGGAGGAGCACCATAGCGTCCTCACTTACTGCCACAAGCTTGAGGCAGGAGGACATCACTCTGGGAGGAGAAAGGCACAGAAAGTGCTCCAATCCAGCCTATGGTGGCCTACCCTCTTCAAGGACTCTGATGAGTTCATGAAGAGGTGTACTGACTTTCAGAGGATGGGCACTTGTGGACAGCGTGATATGATGCTGATGCAGCCCATTCACTTCTGTGAGGATTTTGACGCATGGGGCATGGATTTCATGGGTCCATTCCCTAAGAGTCAGGGATTTGAGTACATTCTGTTGGCCGTTGATTCTGTGAGTCGTTGGGTTGAGGCCATCCCCGCCCGAACTGCTGATGCCAAAACAGTTTGCAGATTTTTGAGGAAACACATCATTACGCGGTTCGGGGTACCTCGAGTATTGATATCTGACGAGGGGTCTTATTTCGTCAACGACAAGGTAAAGGCCCTTGCTAGCGAGTTTATCATAGACCATCGAGTTGCCACTCCATACCACCCTCAGACTAATGGTCTTGCTGAAGTGTCAAACAGGGAGATCAAGACTATACTGCAGAAAGTCGTCCGCCCAGACCGAAAGGATTGGTCACAACTTTTGGACTCGGTCTTATGGGCATATCGGACGTCTTTCAAGACTCCATTGGGTACATCTCCCTTTCGCCTCGTATATGGCAAGCCGTGCCATTTACCTGTTGAGTTGAGAGACAGGTCACTTTGGGCAGTCACTGATATACTTTTGGATCCAGATAGTGTAGGAGACCAGAGGAGGGCAGAGTTAGCAGCCCTGAAGGAGCTTCGAGATACAACCTCTTCAAACAGCCTACATTATAAGGAGAGAGTGAAGGAGTGGCATGATTCTCATATCAGCCACAATCTGTTTGAGCCAGGACAACGAGTATGGCTGTTTGATGCTAGGCTTAGATTATTCCCAAGGAAGCTACAGAGCAAATGGAAGGGACCATATTTGGTGAGAAAGATACACGACAATGGGAGTATTGATATATCTGAGTTGTCTTCAGAGAGTACCTTTTGAGTGAACGACCAGAGGCTCAAACCATATCTAGATCATGAGCCACGGGTCGTTGATGTTTCCCCTATTCACTTTGCGTGAGATGTGGTCTCTTGACTCGCATCTATTGCATCTCACGCCTGATTATCATTGTTCTTCCGACCTCTATAGATCCAGTTGTCCATATCACTCTATTCTTTAGTCCCACATCCCTTTTCTCATCTTATGATTATGCTATACTTAGGGAGTACTTTACCCTAAGTATAGGGGGGATGTAGGACTCTCGGGTATTCTTTTGAATCTTTCTACCCCTGTTTTGCTGCCTATACTTAGGGATATTTCACCCTAAGTATAGGGGGAGGGGGGGTAGAACCTGTACATCCTTCCTCGGATTTCCCTTCATGTATAGCTTGCTATACTTAGGATTACTTGATCCTAAGTATAGGGGGAAAACACCGAGTTCTCCTTTCTATTCTTTCATTCGTCTCTGTATCTAGCCATTCCTTTTCACTTCCCTACACTAAGCATGAGTTATGTCTTCTTTATCGCTCTTGATCACTCTAAGGACATTGTTCCAGCTAAGTATAGGGGGGGGTGTGTATATTTCATATATACTTTAGCCATAACTCGTACTTTGTGTGAGTATGTGAATAAATGAAAATGGCTAAAACCCCATAAAAATTAAAATTTTTTCCCTTGTATATAAAATTCATTTTGCACATACCTATTTATTTATACAAAGTATTTTTGTACAAATGATTGTAAAATGATTTGTGTAAAGAATTTGTAAATATTTTCATAACAAAATCTATGTATATAGTACAAATTTTTTGTAAAATTTTTTAAAACAAAACGTTTGCAAAGACCTTGTAAATATTTTGCAAAACTTCGCATGCATGCATACATCCATGTTTTCAAACATTTCTCAAAAATTTTGCATGATTGTAAATATTTGTAAAGTGCACATTTGAAAATAGCATCTTTGTAAATATTTGTGTAGTTTTTCCTGGAATATTGTTGACATTTAAACTAGCCTGGAATTAAATTGGGAAATGGAGCTTGATTAAGATCTTAATCCACCTAATTCAAAGAGGAACCTTATAGGACTTAGGGTTAAGGCTTTTCAGGTCCATTGGGACTTAATTCTTTGAGTCCACTAGGCTATGAGCATATGTCATCTTGATGAGCCTAAGTAGAGCACTTAACAACACACGCATGACTCTTGGAGATAATGGCTTGACTTGCACCAGCACTTTACACATAGCTCTCCACGGATGAGGTGGTGAGGAGGCAGTTTCCTTTGGCTTGGGGTAGCATATGAGGGTAGTACTTCTAGGCGGAGCCTCTCTTCTTCTTCTAGTGAAGGAAGTGCGTCTCAACTTGGTCTGGTGGTGATGAAGTCTAAAGACAGAAGTTGTGGGTTGAAATAAAGCTTCAAAAGAGGGATAGTCTACTGGCTCAAGAGGAAAAACTCCTTGTATATATGCTGCACCATGTAGATATGTTGTACAGTTGCACATGAAAAAAATGTGCAAAAATAAAAGAACTCCAAAAAAGTGGTGGGTCGGATTGAAAATTTAATAATCCCACCGGAGTGTATATAGTCAAATAAAGCAAAGCTTATGGTATACATGTTCCATCTCATGAAGCTTGCAGCGGGAGACTCAGCTACATTGGTTACAACTCCCAAGGATACATGGCTACACTGGCCATGGTCCATTCTCTTCTTCCCCCTCTTCTTGAGCCGGTTGCACTTGAACTTAGAAGGGAATACCCCGCTTCTCGAGGAAAGAGTTGCTAGATCGAGGCATTAGAGTTACCAGGTTGGGGGAGGTTGTTTCTTTGTTAATTCTGAGGTGGGGTGCTACATATCACTTACACCGCATGGAACGATTCATGGTCATTAGAGTTTGTGTATGTAGACTTGTTCTGATCTGATTTATTGAGGAGTCTCGTCCATAGATTGGTGGAACTTAGAGGCTGTTGAGCTTTAAGCTTATAGTCCAAATAAGGTTCCGACACATTAATAATCCAAAGATCTGATCGAGCTCCATATTGCAATTTAATGAAGGCAAGTTTAATAATCAGCCTTAATCCATGTATATTCTCCTCTTTTTCTTTTTCTTTCTCTTTTTCACTTCTTTTTCAAATAAGTGTTTGCTAAGGGACTAGCAAAGTTAAGTATAGGGGGGGTGATGAATACCCATTCATCACTCTTTATTCTTTTATTTTAGCTACAAAACCTTTGCCAAACACATGCATATTCATGTAAATACAATTAATTATCAAAAAGCATGCATTGTGTAAAAATAAATAATAAGCATGTTTTTGTGCATAAATAAAAGAATAAAGAGATAAAAGAAAAAGAAGGAGATATTTAGAATAAATATTGAGACCTAATCCCAAGGGAGGACTCAGTATGGCCAGACTGCATAAAAACCAAAGTAGAGAGAGATAAGGAAGCTCACACTTGTGTAAATATACCTGTGTATAAATAAATAAAATATTTTCCTCTAAATAAAAATAGGTTTATATGTGTATATTTGTAAATACAAAATTAAAATAAAAATAAGAAAAATTAAAAAGAAAATAAAAATAATCTTCCTTGTGTATATTCACCATGTACATAGAATCATGTATCTATTTATTTATCCCTATAATAAATCAATTAAAAATCACATAAAAATTGTACATATTCTATACTTCATAATGTAAATAAATAAATAAAAACCATAAAAACAAAAATAAAATAAAAAGAATAAAAATCAAAATCAAAGTAAACATTGTGTATATACCATGTACATACTTGTATATATCTATTTATTTTCCCTTGTAAATAAATAATAATAACAATAATAATAAAATAAAAATACCAAAATTTTTCCAAATTTTATTCTATAAATAAATAAAATATAAAATTGGAATAAAAATGTACAAAAATAAATAAATAAAAATAAAAAATTCAATATTGTATATATACCTATATATAATACTATATTGTAAATACATAATTTTTATTTCAAAAAAATAAATAAAATTCACCAAAAAATAATTTAAAATAAAAGAAACATTTATTATGTTTTGAGTTTTTCGAAATTCGACCTATTTCTATTTATTATTGAATTTACAAATTTGAATAATTGGCGGGCTCTAATTGGTCCACAGGGGATGTTGACCCCCAGGACCACCACAGCCGGTTTGACTCGCCCAACCCGATTTCTCTGACTTTTCCTCGCTCAACCCGATCGCCAATCACCTAAACCCCGGGCTCTATTCCTTCATTGCAGATCCGAGACCCACGCCTGGAGGTTAGCATCGGGGTCCGCGCTCCGATCGAGTCACCCGACTCCCATCTTCTCGGACCCCTAACCCTATTTAATCCGAGCTCCGCCCATACTTTCACGCATCTTTGGCTCCCCATTTCTCCCACCCCAGGACCTCCATTGCTTTCGCCTGAGTGACAGCTCGCGATTGGCCGTGTTGCAGCGAGGAGGGAGTGATCGGACCATCGATCCGGCGACCTAGAACCGCCGTGCGCCGCCCAGACGTGGTGCTCGAGCCTCGTGCATCAACATCCCTCGAGGCTAGGATCCAGAGCTCCGTCAGCTCGTCCCCAGTCGACATCAACCATCAGGTAGCCGTAGTTCCTTCTATCTTTAGCTAATTTCCATTTACCCCCAAATCGCCCATTCGCCATCGACCGTCGATTCCGACCACCTCCCTCACCATTTCGATAATCGGACGACACCCTCACCTTCGCCCTTCTCCACGCACGTTCTCCACCACTTCATCCAACCCAGTTCACACAAGAACTGGGATTCGAGCTCCCTCGCCGTCGCTTCACCGGAGCTCGTCCATTCCGACGCACCGACCATCCCCATCGCCTCTAACCGGGTTGAGGCACTTTGCCCTCGACCCAGGAGTGCTTTTGTGCCATTTTGCAGGTCTAAGGAGGACCATCTGAGGTCCTCCATCTTCAGCACAGGAGCTTGAGCTCCGCCGTCGTCGCCTGGCTCATCGGAGCTCCTCGGCGTCATCGGAAGGGCTCTTCAGACGCGGGAAGCTCAGGCGCTTCTTCTCCAATCATCAGTAGTCCCCGAGGAGGACCGTCGTGCGCGTGCTGGGCCGGCGAAGTTCGTCGGCCATCTGTTCTTCGTGGATTTTCCAGAGCCGTCCATATAGCCCTCCAGCTCCAGATTAGATCGCAGCCGTTCACTTGAGGAGCAGCCACCACCGTCCGATCATTGGGGGATAGATCTGGACCGTCAGATCAGCGAAGGTTAGCCACGGCTTACAGCAGTCGTTGATCTTCCACGTGGCTAGCTCTCCGCCGTCAGATCCGAGCAGAGGTTTCTTCGTTGAGACGCCGTCATCCTCGACCGTCAGATTCGCCACGCGGCGCCATCGTAGCCCTCGGATTAGAATAAGTGGTAATTTCACTTAGGCCCCTCTCTTTTAGTTTTTATTGTTCAGTCTTGTAAATATTTACTTAAGTTGTTTTTATTTTGGACATTTTGCACTTAGGACCTCGTGATTGTTTTATTTGCATTTGTACCCCTGTTTATGTGGAACACGTGCATCTTTACGTGATGTTTGTGGGGTATTTGCAACATTAGGGCTGATGTTTTAAGGTGTTCTGGAATGAAATATAGTTTTCATTATTTGCATCCATGCCCCTATGAGTAGTTTGTTGAGACATGTGCTGAATTAATTGGTGAAATTACAATATCCTCCCTGGACTTTTAGCACTTGTTGTTATTTAGTCCTCAAAAGTATTTTTTATTTTACATAGGTCCCTCCGTGCCCAGGACACGTGCTTTGCGCGTGCTATTTTGGAATTTTGCACGAGGGACCCCAGTTTCTTATATTTGTTACGATTCAGTCCCTGGAACTTATTTTCCTTGCATTTGGGTCCCTTGTTGTTTGATTTTAATAAAATATCAAATCAAGTCCAAATTCCGCGAAAATTGGACACGTGGCTCCTGCCACTGTTTAAATTTTCGCTAAAAATATGGCACATTTTTGAGCCATTTTGTTATTTTTAAAAATTCAAAAACATCCATTTTTTCTTACTGTCCAGTTATAAAATTTACAAAAAATATTAAAACAACTTTCAAAATTACAAAAAAATCAGAATTTGTTTGTTTTGTTGTGTTTGATTTTCTGATCGATTTTGGTCATTTTTGGATTTATAAAATTTTAAAAATTGAAAATCCCTAAAAACCCATAAAAATTATAGTAACTAATATAAAAACCCAAAAAATAATAAACTCATCTTCTGAATTTTCATTTTGTTTATATTTTATAGGAAAAATACCTCGAGGCTATTTGAAGGCCATTATATATTTTATTTTGGCCTTTGAAGCCCGGCTGGACATCAACATTGTTTTCCCTTCTTATTTCATTTTTATAAAATTCCCTAAAAATCAGAAAATTGTCAAAAATTAACCAAAAATAATAAAAAATATAAAAAAAACATAAAAATATTTCTGTTTGAATTTTTGGATTAATTTTAAGTGATTAAATAATTGTGTGAAGTTACTTGTTTTCTTGATTTTATTATTTTCTTTGTAATTAAAAATTCCAAAAAATATAAAAATATTAAAAACCACCAAAAATCATTCTTCTTTATTTTTATTTGTCTTTGACTACTTCGTAGGCCGCAAGGCCATCACGTGCTCCTCGAGTTCGACCCTGGGTGCTATACCAGGTTAATATCATAACGAGACCGCTACTTGATTTTTATAATGCTTTGATCTTTGTTTGGTGGTCTGATCTTTTTCTTGTTGAGCTCTGAGTCCCGAGCGACTAAGGTCACAACGACCTTAGTTATTCCTTTACCTTAGTCGTCCGGGCGGCTCATCAAAGTTGAGGTCCTCAGATGGACCTCCTCAGACCTGCAAAGTAGCACAGAAGACTCCTGGGTCGAGGGAAAAGTGCCTCGACCCGGTTAGAGGCAAAGTGGGTGGTCGGTGCGTCGGGACGATGGAGCTCCGGCGAGGCGACGGCGAAGGAGCTCGAAGACCCTGCTCCGTGGCGAGTCAGGGGGTGCGAGTGGGTGAAGAATGTGCGGAGAAGTGCGGCGGAGGTGATGGACTGATCGATCGTCAAAATAGGTGGATGGTGTGGCCGGAATCGATGGTCGGAGGCGAATGGGTGATTTGGGCGCAAATGGAAATTGGAGAAAGATAGGGGAAACAAGTCTTACCAGATGGTCGGAGTCGACTGTGGGCGAGCTGATGAAGCTCTGGGTCCTTGCCTCGAGGGTCGTCGATGCCCGAGGCTCGAGCACCATGCAAGGGGCGGCGCACGGCGGCGCTAGGTCGTCGGATCGATGGTCGGGTCACTCTCTCCTCGCTGCGACACCACCGGTCGCTTGCTGTCACTCAGGAGAAGGTGGTGGAGGTCCTAGGAAGGAGAATGTGGAGCCAAAGATGAGTGAAATCACGCGGCGGAGCTGGGCTATATACAAGTGCAGGTCCGAGAAGAGAAGATCGGGCAGGGTTCCGCGAAGCGCGGATCCCAACGCGGATATGACGGTGTGGATCTCGGATGCAGGAGGAATGATCAGAGCTCGGGGTTTAGTGATTTGGCGATCGGGTCGAGCGGGTAGAATTTGGAGAAAACAGGTCGGGCGCAATGAACCCGGCTCTGGTAGTCCAGGGGGGAGTTGACCGGGGGTCAACATCCCCCCTGGACCAATCAGAGCCCCCCAAATACCTATTATTTGATTATTTATTTAAAAATAGTAAATGGCCGAATTTTGCAAAACTCAAAACATGAAAAATGTTTATTTTATTTTAAACTATTTTTTTGTGATTTTTATTTATTCTTCTGAAATACAATTTAGGTGTTTACAAAATATTATTATTATATACATGTATATACATATGTATTTTTTATTTTTGATTTTTTAATTATTTATTCTTATGCCAAATATTCAATTTTATATTTTATTTATTTATAAAATAAAATTTGGAATAATATGGTATTTTTATTTTGTTTTTATTAATTATTTACAAGGTTTAAATAAATACCTTTATTTATATACATGTATGGTATATATACAATGTGGCTTTTGATTTTCATTTTTATTTATTTTTATTTTTGTTTTCTTTTTGTGATTTCTATTTTATTTATTTACATTATGGAATAAGGAATATGTACAAATTTTCTTGGATTTTTATTTATTTATTTATAGGGTGAAATAAATATATAAGTGAGTTTATGTATATGGTGGATATGCAAGGGTGAAGGTATTTTTATTTCCTTTTTAATTTTCTCATTTTTATTTTAATTTAAAATTTACAAATATTTACAAATAAATATAACCCATTTTTATTTTTATTTTTAGAGGAAAATATTTTTCTTTAATTACAGGTATATGTACACACGTGTGAGCTTCTTTATCTCTCTCTACTTTGGCTTTTATGCGGTCAGGCCCATGCTGAGCCCTCCCTTGGGATTAGGTCGCTCAATATTTATTCTAAATATCTCCCTCATTTTCTTTTGTTTCTTTATTCTTTTATTTATGCACAAAAACATGCTAATTATGCATATTTACAAAATGCATGCTGATTGATAATTATTTGTATTTACAGGAATATAAATGTGTTTGGCAAAGGTTTTATAGCTAAATAAAAGAATAAAGAGTGGTGAATAGGTATTCATCACCCCCCTATACATAACTTTGCTAGTCCCTTAGCAAACACTTATTTGAAAAAGAAGTGAAAAAGAAAAAGAAAAAGAAAAAGAAAAAGAGGAGAATATGCATGGATTAATGCTAAGTATTAAACTTGCCTTCATTAAATTGAAATATGAATCTCGATCAGATCTTTGGATTATTAATGTGTCGGAACCTTATTTGGACTTAAGCTTAAAACCTAACAGCCTTTAAGTTCCACCAATCTATGGACAAGACTCCTCAATAAACCAGATCAGAACAAGTCTACATACGCAAACTCTAATGTCCATGAATCTTTCCTTGCAGTGTAAGTGATATGTAGCTCTCCACCTCAGAAGTAACAAAGAAACAACCTCCCCCAACCTGGTCACTCTAATGCCTCGGTCTAGCAACTCTTTCCTCGAGAAGCGGGGTATTCCCTTCTAAGTTCAAGTGCAACCGGCTCAAGAAGAGGGGGAAGAAGAGAATGGACCATGACCAGTGTAGCCATGTATCCTTGGGAGCTCTAACCAGTGTAGCTGAGTCTCCCGCTGCAAGCTTCATGAGATGGAACATGTATACCATAAGCTTTGCTTTATTTGGCTATATACACTGCGGTGGGATTATTAAATTTTCAATCCGACCCACCACTTTTTTGGAGTTATTTTATTTTTGCACACATTTTTTTCATGTGCAACTGTACAACATATCTACATGGTGCAACATATATACAAGGAGTTTTTCCTCTTGAGCCAGTAGACTATCCCTCTTTTGAAGCTTTATTGCAACCCATGGCTTCTGTCTTTAGACTTCATAACCAACATACCAAGTTGAGGTGTACTTCCTTCACTAGAAGAAGAAGAGAGGTTCCGCCTAGAAGTATTACCCTCATATGCTACCCCAAGCCAAAGGAAACTGCCTCCTCACCACCTCATCCGTGGAGAGCTATGTGTAAAGTGCTGGTGCAAGTAAAGCCATTGTCTCTGAGTGTCATGTGTGTGTTGTTAAGTGCTCTACTTAGGCTCATCAAGATGACATATGCTCATAGCCTAGTGGACTCAAAGGAATAAGTCCCTATGGACCTGAAAAGCCTTAACCCTAAGCCCTATAAGGTTCCTCTTATAATTAGGCGGATTAAGATCTTAATCAAGCTCCATTGTCCAATTTAATTCCAGGCTAGTTTAAATGTCAACTATAATCCAGGAAAAACTATACAAATATTTACAAAGATTCTATTTACAAATGTGCAGTTTACAAATATTTACAATCATGCAAAATTTTTGAAAAATGTTTGAAAACATGGATGTATGCATGAATGCAAAGTTTTGCAAAATATTTACAAACATTTACACAAGGTTTTTGCAAACTTTTTGTTTTCAAAACATTTTACAAAAAATTTGTACTATATACATAGATTTTGTTATGAAAATATTTACAAATCCTTTACACAAATCATTTTACAATCATTTGTACAAAGTTTGTATAAAGAAATAGGTATGTGCAAAATGAATTTTATATACAAGGGAAAATTTTTTAAATTTTTATGGGTTTTCAGCCATTTTTATTTATTCACACACTCACACAAAGTACGAGTTATGGCTAAAGTATATATGAAATATATACACACCCCCCTATACTTAGCTCGAACGATGTCCTCAGAGTGATAAAGAGCGATGAAGAAGACATAACTCGTGCTTAGTACAGGAAAGTGAAAAGGAATGGCTATATACAGAGATGAAACAAAGAATAGAATGAGGAGAACTCGGTGTTTTCCCCCTATACTTAGGAACAAGTATTTCTGAGTATAGCAAGCTGTGCATGAAGGGAAATCCGAGTGAAGGATGTATAGAGTCTACCCCCTCCCCCCCGATACTTAGGGTGAAATATCCCTAAGTATAGGCAGCAAAACAGGGGTAGAAAGAATCAAAAGAATACCCGAAGGTCCTACATCCCCCCAATACTTAGGGTAAAGTATACCCTAAGTATAGCATAATCATAAGATGAGAAAAGGGATGTGGGACTAAAGAATAGAGTGATATGGACAAATGGATCTATACAGGTCGGAAGAACAGTGATAATCAGGCGTGAGATGCAATAGATGTGAGTCAAGAGACCACATCTCACGCAAAGTGAATAGGGGCAACATCAACGACCCGCGGCTCATGATCTATATATGGCTTGAGCCGCTAGCCGTTCACTCGAATGGTACTCTCAGAAGACAACTCAGATATGTCAATACTCCCATTATCGTGTACCTTTATCACCAAATACGGTCCCTTCCATTTGCTTTGTAGCTTCCCTGGGAATAATCTAAGCCTAGAATCAAACAACCATACTCTCTGTCCTGGCTCAAACTGCTTGTGGATGATATGAGAATCATGCCACTCCTTCACTCTCTCCTTATAATGTAGGCTATTTGAAAAGGCGGTATGACGAAGCTCCTCCAGGGCTGCTAACTCTACCCTCCTCTGATATCCTACACTATCTGGATCCAAAAGTATATCAGTGACTGCCCAAAGTGACCTATGTCTCAACTCAACATGTAAATCGCACGGCTTGCCATAAACGAGGCGAAAGGGAGATGTACCCAAAGGAGTCTTGAAAGACGTCCGATATGCCCACAAGACCGAGTCCAAAAGCTGTGACCAATCCTTTCGGTCAGGGCGGACGACTTTCTGCAATATAGTCTTGATCTCCCTGTTCGACACTTCAGCAAGACCATTCGTCTGAGGGTGGTATGGAGTGGCAACTCGATAGTCTATGCTGAACTCGCTAGCAAGGGCCTTTACCTTGTCGTTGATGAAATGAGACCACCCGTCAGATATCAACACTCTAGGCACCCCGAACCGTGGAATTATATTCTTCCTCAAAAATCTGCAAACACTTCTAGCATCTGCGGTTCGGGCGGGGATGGCCTCAACCCAACGACTCACATAATCAACGGCCAACAGAATGTACTTCCCTGACTCTTACGGAATGGACCCATGAAATCGATGCCCCATGCGTCAAAAACCTCACAGAAATGAATGGGCTGCATCGGCATCATATCACGCTGTCCACAAGTGCCCATCCTCTGACAGTCAGTACACCTCTTCACGAACTCATCAGAGTCCTTGAAGAGAGTAGGCCACCATAGGCCAGATTGGAGCACTTTCTGTGCTGTTCTCCTCCCTGAGTGATGTCCTCCTTCCTCAAACTTGTGGCAATAAGTAAGGACGCTGTGGTACTCCTCCTGAGGAATGCACCTACGCCAGATACTATCCCCTCCCTCATGGTAAAGGATGGGATCCTCCCAATGGTAAAACTTGGCCTTCACGAGGAAGGTCTCTAGTTTCTGTCTGGGCCAATCTTGTGGAACTTTCTTGGCGACAAGATAGTTCACAATATCGGCATACCATGGGAGAGAGGCGATAGCATAGATCGCCTCATCTAGGAAGGTCTCACAAATGGGGCCAATCTGCTCAAAATCCTCAAGATACTCCAATCGGGAGAGATGATCCGCCACCACATTCTTGACTCCAGGATTATCCTTAATCTCTATATCGAACTCCTGGAGTAGAAGGATCCATCTGGTCAATCTAGCTTTGGCATCCTTCTCTGCCATGGGGTACCTGATGGCAGTATGATCAGTAAAGATGGTCACTCTAGATTCGATAATGTACGATCTGAACTTATCTAGGGCAAAAACTACGGCTAGCATCTCCTTCTCAGTGACTGTGTAGTTCCGCTGCGCGACATCCAATGTACGGATAGCGTAGTGAATAGAAAAAGGGACTCCATCCCTCCTCTGTCCTAGCACGGCCCCCACGGCAAAATCGGAGGCATCTGTCATGATCTCGAATGGGAGAGACCAATCAGGTGGCTGAAGGATAGGAGCCTCTATCACACATCTCTTGAGAGTCTCAAACGACGAAAGACACTTGTCATCGACAAGGAACTCGGTGTCTTTCGTCAGCAGATCAGTCAACAGTCGGGCAACTCTACTGAAATCACGAATGAATCGCTAGTAGAAACCAACGTGCCCCAGAAAAGACCGTAGCTATCGACAGTTGGATGGTGGATTGAGTTTGCTAATGACATCCACCTTGGCCGGATCAACCTCCATGCCCCTGTTGGAGATGATGTGGCCAAGCACCGTCCCTTGAGTCACCATGAAGTGACTCTTCTCCCAAGATAATACCAGGCGAACCTCAATGCATCGCTGAAGGACTCGGTCTAGGCAGTCGAGACAGGAGTCGAATCTGTCACCGTAGACCGAGAAATCATCCATGAAGACCTCCAAGCACTCCCCCACCGTGTCTGAAAAGATAGACAACATGCATCTCTGAAAGGTCACAGGGGCGTTGCATAGCCCAAATGGCATGCGTCTGAAGGCATATGTGCCGAAGGGACAGGTGAAGGTGGTCTTGTCTTGGTCCTCTGGCGCAATGGCCACCTGATTGTATCTGGAGTACCCATCCAAGAAGCAGTAATGGATCTTCCATGCCAATCTCTCAATGATCTGATCTATAAAGGGCAGGGGGAAATGATCCTTCTTGGTGGCCTGGTTGAGTCGTCTGTAATCCACGCAGACCCGCCAAGAAGTGGGTACCCGGGTAGCAATCTCCTCTCCGGAGTCCGTAACTACTGTAGTGATGCCCGTCTTCTTGGGCACCACATGTAACAGACTAACCCACTTGGAGTCGGAGATGGGGTAGATAAAATCGGCGCTCCACCACTTCGAGAATTCCTTCATGACAACCTCTCTCAGATTCGGGTTCAGCCGCCGCTGGAACTCACGCGACGGCTTCACCTCATCCTCGAGATAGATGTGGTGAGATCACAGAGCCAGACTGATCCCCTGGAGATCTTATACACTCCATCCTATCGCCTTGCAGTTCTTTTCAAGAACCCCTATCAGACGGGATTCTTGCTCTCCAGTCAACTCAGCGGAGATGATGACTGGGTACATCTCATGCTCACCCACAAGGAACCTATACTTCAACGAAGCAGGCAGTGGCTTCAGCTCTGGACAAACTAGTGCTGGCAAATCTGGCTTCTAAAGAATCCGAGTGTATGCGGCCAAATCTGCTCGGGAAAATGAGAGCTCTCTCTCGCAAGCTGGATCGGGGGAAGGCTGCTCAACTGGACTGTCTCTGCTCTGCATGGCATCTACCTCCTCCCTGACTGTAGGCTTAGTGGAAGTCAGATCTGGTATGAAATCCTCAAACTCTGCCCAATCAAAATCTGACTCCGAGGGATCTGTATCATCCATGGTGGTCTCAGTACCACCGTCATCACAAAAAAAATCTGTCTCGCGGTCGAGACCCGGCTCTTCTGCCTCAAACGTATCCTGGACCAGGAATGTGCTCTCCAAGCTCTCCTCTGTTAGCGTCTCTACATCAGCGAACTCTGACGGTGAGAGGATGGCCTGTGCATCTGGATCTGCCCAAACTACCTCATCATCTGTAATCACAAAATCGCAGTCCTAGTGGATGTCTGGCGTGGCATTTGTCATCTGCTCTGTATCGGAAGTAGTCTCTGAGCATGCTCTGTCTCTGGCTCTGCTATCCTCGACCGTCTCTATTTGTTCACTTTCGCCCTCGATGCGAAAGTATACCTTCCCACTATCATCGTCCAACACTACGAAGTCCACGGGGAATTGCAGGCCCTGAATCGTAACGACAATGTCCCTCAGCAACCCCTTCAGCCTCTTGACAGATTGATCAGCAAACTGAAGTATTGTCCTGCTCTGTCGAAGAGTGCCCAACTCGAAGCGGTCGAGAAGGGCTGTCGGAAGTAGGTTGATTGACGATCCGTTGTCTAATAGAGTACGGTCGAACCTCTGCTCTCTGATATGGCATCTGACATACGAGGCTCCTGAATCTGGCCTCTTGGCCGGCAGACGATTCTGGATCGCGAAACAAGTAGCTCTGGTCAGCACATGAATCTTTGAGTAGTGGTTCCTCCTCTTCCTCCTAACTGTAGTCCTGTCTCTGAGTGAACGCTGGAGTAGGGCGATGTGCTGCAAAGCCTCCTGAAGAGTCAGCTGAATGTGGAAACGGTCTATCATCGGTTGGCTGAACTCTTCCTGCTGCCTCTTTTTTGGATTTTCAATTTTCTTCCCCTTCCCCATCTGAAGGGCTCTAGGGAAGGGGATCACAGGGTCCCTCTCAGATGAAGGACTAGGAACGGGTCTGAGCTGCTCGACGGCAGGATCCACACATACATCAAGCACCACAGTGGGACCAAAAGAAAATAAACCCTTTCCTTTATTGCAAGAAATGTTCTGAGATATAGGTGCATAAGGAAAAACTACAGGACTCTCAGAAGACACGGAGGCATCAGCACCACCCTCGGTTGGAAGACTCGCGGCCTCAGTACCGCGCTCTGGCTTGGCAACATAGGTCGCCTCAGTACCACCTCCTCCAACTGGTGAAACTACGGCGTCAGTACCGTTGGTGGGATCATCATCCGTAGTGGCATCAGTACCACCGTCATCATCTCTAGCGGCCTCAGTACCGCTCTCCTCCTCGTCGGGCGCTCTGGAAGTGGCCTCGGGTGTCGCTCAGATGAGGCGCCGCCTGCTGGCATCCTACCGCTCCTAAGTGTGACAAAGTCAGTATCAAAAAGATATGCAGACATATCACCAAAAACATCACTCGGAGTGGCATACTCAGAACAAACTACCTGCTCAGACTTCCTCTTGAGGTTGTTCGGATTGGACTCTATCTCGGCATGGATGGCAGCCTTCCCTCTCACAATGTCCTGCATCTCCTGGCAGAACTCATCCATCTCTCGTCGGAATGTAGCATGTTGATCTGTAAGGAGGCGGGCTATGTCGTCTAAGGCGGGGTTCTAATAGGATGGTCCATGAGAACCTGACGGGTAGCCTCTCTGGTAGTGAGGCTGCTACTGCTGCTGCTGTGGGTGAGAGGGGTATGACTGGGGATGATGCTGCTCTCGCCTCCAAGACTGTCCCTGCTAATGGGGACGAGGACGATACTGTTGTGACTGCTGCTGCTGCTACTGGTGTTACACTGGGGGCTGCTGCTGCTGGTGATCTCTTTGATGGCTGTACTGGCCACCCTGTCCTGACGGCTGCTGCTGGGAGCTGGAACCTCCAGCCGACCAACAGAATCTGGGATGGTCTCGTCGGATACCGGGCTGAGGTCGACCATACCAAATCCCGTTGACATCCATCAATGGCTCGGACTCGTAAGGGGCTGGTAGGAGTACTGCCAGAGGCTGATCCGGCTGGTAAACCACCATCTGAGTGTCTGGGGATAGTGGTGCCTGGTAAGAAAGCTACGGCTGCTGGTACGGCTCCTCCTGTACAAGATGGACCTGTCTAGGCTGCTGGTGGCTGGAGCGCTGGGACGAGCTGCCGGAGCTACTCGGATCACCTCGTGCCTGAAGACGGGGCTGGGAAGCCGTCTTTGCCTCCTGGAGACACATGAGCTGTGTCTTCAGGTCATTCAAAGTCTGTGCCATCTGCTCCATCTGCGTGATGCCCTGGCACTGCTTCTTCTCGATAACTCCATCCGGTCCAGCTTCTCGCTAATGATCCCCATGTCGGCGGCTGTGGACTCGGCCTGTGCTGCTGCCGCTGACGAACTGGATGGACCGGCGTCAACCCGTGCGATCCTCTGGTACTGCACGGTCTGTGGCTGGGGGCGTCCTTGTGTGTAGAGTCGGGTCTGGGACATCACCATATAATTCTCTGCCATCTCCTCGTAGATGGCCCAGACCTGATCATGGTCCTTGGCGAAATAGGACCCCCCGCAAGAAGCGTTCACCAGGCCCTGCAGCTCTGGTGTCAACCCGCAGAAGAAGCTCTGAACAAGGTTCGGCTTCGAGATGTCGTGGTGCGAGCATCTGTCTGTAACCTCTCTAAACCTCTCCCATGCCTCGTAAAACTGCTCGTTGGGGAGCATGGAGAAGTTGCTGATCAGGGCCCTCGATGCATTCGTGATGAATACCCATTCATCACTCTTTATTCTTTTATTTTATCTACAAAACCTTTGCTAAACACATGTATATTTCTGTAAATACAAATAATTATCAATCAGCATGCACTTTGTAAATATGCATAATTAGCATGTTTTTGTGCATAAATAAAAGATTAAAGAAACAAAAGAAAAAGAGGGAGATATTTAGAATAAATATTGAGCGATCTAATCCCAAGGGAGGGCTCAGCATGGGCCTAACCGCATAAAAGCCAAAGTAGAGAGAGATAAGGAAGCTCACACATGTGTACATATACCTGTAATTAAATAAAAATATTTTCATCTAAAAATAAAAATAAAAATGGGTTGTATTTATTTTTAAATATTTGTAAAACTAAAATTAAAATAAAAATGAGAAAATTAAAAAGAAAATAAAAATACCTTCACCCTTGTATATCCATTATGTACATAAACTCACTTATATATTTATTTCACCCTATAAATAAATAAAAATCCAAGAAATTTTGTGCATATTCCTTATTCCATAATGTAAATAAATAGAATAAAAATCACAAAAAGAAAACAAAAATAAAAATAAATGAAAATGAAAATCAAAAGCCACATTGTATATATACCATACATGTATATAAATAAAGGTATTTATTTAACCCTTGTAAATAACTAATAAAAACAAAATAAAAATACCATATTATTCCAATTTTTTCTATAAATAAATAAAATATAAAATTGGAATAATTAGTATAAAAATAAATAATTAAAAAATTAAAAATAAAAAATACATATGTATATACATGTATACAATAATAATATTTTGTAAATACCTAAATTATATTTCAAAAAAATAAATAAAAATTACAAAAAATAGTTTAAAATAAAAGAAACATTTTTCATGTTTTGAGTTTTGCAAAATTCGTCCATTTACTATTTTTAAATAAATAATCAAATAATATGTATTTGGCGGGCCCTGATTGGTCCACGGGGGATGTTGACCCCCGGTCAACTCCCCCCCCCCCCCAAGACCACCAGAGCCGGGTTCATTGCGCTCGACCCATTTTCTCCAAATTCTTCCTGTTCGACGCGATCGCCAAATCACTAAACCCCGAGCTCCGATCATTCCTCCTGCATCCGAGATCCACGCTGTCATATCCGCGTTGGGATCTGCGCTTCGCGGAACCTTACACGACCTTCTCTTCTCGGACCTGCACTTGTATATAGCCCAGCTCCGCCACGCGATTTCACTCATCTTTGGCTCTACATTCTCCTACCCAGGACCTCCACCACCTTCGCCTCAGTGACAGCAAGCGATCGGTGGTGTCGCAGCGAGGAGAGAGTGACCCGACCATCGATCCGGCGACCTAGCGCTGCCGTGCGCCGCCCCTTGCGTGGTGCTCGAGCCTCGGGCATCGACGAACTCGAGGCAAGGACCCAGAGATTCAGAAGCTTCTTCCTAGTCGACCTTAGCCATCTGGTACGTTTGAGTCTTCCTATCTTTCGCCAATTTCAGTTTACGCCCAATTTCATCCTCCGCCTACGACCATTGATTCTGACCACACCAGTCACCTTCTCGATCGTCGAAATCGAACCTCACGCTCACGATCCTCCTCCGCACATTCTACACCCACTCGCACCCCCTGACTCGCCCCGGAGCAGGGTCTTCGAACTCATTCGTCGTCGCTTCACCGGAGTTCGATCCCCACGAAGCACCGACCACCCACTTCGCTTCTAACCGGGTCGAGGCACTTTGCCCTCGACCCAGGAGTCTTCTGTGCTACTTTGCAGGTCTGAGGAGGTCCATCTGAGGACCTCAACTTCCAGGCATAGGAGCCCAGCTCCGCCGTTGTCCCTTGGGCTCCTCGGAGCTCCTTTGCATCATCGGAGGAGCCTGACCGACACGAGAGGCCTTGGCGATCATTTTCCACCTATCAGCAGCCCGCGAGGAGGTCCAGCGTGTTCCCAGTCCTCCGGCGAAACTCGCCGGCGAGGAGTCCTTCATGAACCTCCTCTGCCGTTCGTTCGACTCCGGAGTCCCAGATTTAATGTGGACCATCCTCTGATACGAAGAGGCGCCCCATACCAGCACCGTTCGATTACCACGTGGCGCCATCTTCACCGTCCGACGCAGAGGAGAGGCGAGCCCTATCCAGAGACGCATGATCCTCCACGTGGCGAGCCCTCCATCGTCCGATCACACCCTGAGGTCCTGCGTTGAGGCGTCACCACTTCCAGCTGTCGGATTCACCATGTGGCGCCATCTCAGCCCTCGGATAAATAATAGGGGTAAATATCTCTTCGGCCCCTCTTAGTTTGCCATTTGCGTTCTAGTCCTGTAAATATTTAGTTAAGTTGTTTTTGTTCTGGACATTTTGCACTTAGGACCTCGTACTTATTTTATTTGCATTTGTACCCCTGTCTACGTGGAACACATGGATCGTCACGTGATTTTTGTGGTGTATTTGCAATACTTAGGCTATTGTTTTGAGGAGTTATGGAATGACATTTAGTTTTCATTATTTGCATCCATACCACTGTGCGTGGTTTTATTGAACATGTGCTGAATTTCTTGGTCATTTTGCAATTTCCTCCTCAGACTCTTAGCACATGTTGCTAATAAGTCCTGGGAAGTATTTTTTATTGCACATAGGTCCCTCCGTGCCCAGGTCACGCGCTTTGCGCGTGAGAACTTGGAAATTTTGCACGAGGGATCCCCAGTTCCTTGTATTTGTTACGTTTCATCCCTTGGAACTTATTTTCTTTGCATTTGGGTCCCTGTGCACTATGCCCTCTTGTTGGATTTAAATAAAATATCAAATCTCATCCAAATTAAGTGAAAATTTGACAGTGGCTCCTGCCACTGTGTAGAATTTTCACTAATTTTTGGGTACTTTTTTGAGCCCTTTTATTATTTTTAAAAATTCAAAAACATCTCTTTTTTTGCCTGCTCATCTTTAAGATTCACAAAAAAACATCTCTTTTCAAAAATTCTAAAAAAATCATATTTTGTGTGTTTTGGTGTGCTTGATTTTTTGACCACTTTTGGTCCTTTTTGGATTTATAAAAATTATAAAAATTGAAAAACCCCTTAAAACTTATAAAAATTCTAAAAAATCATAGAAAATTCCAAAAATAATAAACCCTTTTTCTAAATTTTCCTTGTTGTTTCTATTTTCAAAAAAAATTACCTCCAGGCTCTGTTGAGACTCATTTTATATTTTATTTTGGTCTTAGAAGACTGACTGGACAGTGTTCTTGTGTTTCTGCCTTATTTCATTTTTAGAAAATTCTCTAAAAATAAGAAAATTATCAAAAATTCACCAAAAATAGTAAAAAATATATAAAATCCAAAAATATTTTTATTGGAATTTTTAGAGCTTTTTAGAGTAGTTGAATAATTTGTTGTTTGTGCTTGTTTATATTGTCTTCTTATTTTCTTTATCATTTAAAAATCCAAAAAATCTAAAAATATTAAAAATCTAACAAAAATAATTTGTTTATATTTTTATCCATTTTTAGACTACTTCGTAGGCCGCAAGGCCAATCCGTGCTCCTCGAGTTCGACCCTGGGAGCTATATCAGGTCAATCCCATAGCTAGGACTGCTATTTGGTTTTCTCGTGTTTCTATCTTGTTTGGTGGTCCGAATAATTTTTCTTGATTGAGCTTTGAGTCCCGAGTGACTGATGAAAGGGAATTTGCCGAGGTCGTGTCTTTCCAGAAGGCGGATCGACAGTCGCTGAGTTGACCTCAGACGGAATCCCCAAATCAATCAACAATTAACCAACAATGAAATATATGCAATTAAATAAAAAATGTGGAGTTAAAATTTATTATAACTCTACATGTAAATCTGTATAGGTGTAAGCACAAGTAGAGGTGGAACACTGGGAGGCGGAAGGTTGAGTGTGAAATTGGTTGTGCAGTTATTTAATTCTTGGTTCATGTCCAAATTTTTATTGTTTTTGTTGGTTTTTAATTTTATATTTTTTATTTTTGGTTTTATGATTTTTATTTTGTTTTTACGTTATATATATTTTTTATATTTTCTTTTCATATTTTGAATTACATAATATAGGTATATATAGTAAGATATGTATAAGAGGAGAGAGAAAGAAGTAACATAATATATAGAGGTATATATATATAATATTTTTTATATTTTTATATTTTTTTGTTATTTTTTTATGGAATTTTGCTAATTTTTATCTATTTTTAATTTCAAAAATATCCTTAATATGGGCTTAAATATATAGGCCGAAAATAATTTTGGTGTTAAAATTGTAGAATAAGTCTCACAAATACCCAAATTAATTTTAATCCTTACATAATAATATACAAATATTTATATTTTTATATTCTTTGACATTTTTATATTTTCTTTTTCTATTTTTAGGGTTTTTCATTTTTTGGACCCAATATATATATAAATATACCATATATAATTTTTATTGAATTTTTCAAAAAAAACATTTTATAATTTTTTTTGGTATTTTGTAATTCAAACATTGATTATTTAGGCTCCATTTGAATTTTAAAAATTAGGTAAAATGCAAAAAATGCTTGTTAAAGATATGGGCGTGAAAGTTCACTGTATGGAGCATCTACACTAATTTTTGTGGGTTTTTAGGAGCTAAAAATCTATTGTTAATAAATACATAAAAGACATAAAAATGAAACAGCCTAGCAGGGGCATTTTTGCAAATAAAATAACTTCAGGGCGTCACAGTGCAAAAACACCAAAAGTAATAAACATTTATTTAATGTTTTAGAATTATTTTACAATATACAAAAACGCCAGGGTAAATATGCAACATTCACGCGCCTCATGTGGGACTGCACGTGAGGCGCGGAGGGACCTAAATGTAATTATCAAAACTACAGGGGTCCTACTGCAAAGATTACAATTTATTTTCAACACTATATTTTATTTACAGAATTAAAAATTATTTACAAAAAGAGTGGGGGGCTAAAACTGAAAATTACCTAACAGGCGCTGGATCTGACGATTGAGCTTCGTCCACTTGCCACGCGTCGCCCACCCAGCGTCTGGTACCGGTTCGCCGATGAGCGCGTGAGATCAGATCATCTCGGATGATCTGACGGTGAAGAAGTCGCTCCATCAGACGGTGGATCTTCAACCTGGGATCTTGTTCTTCATCCAACGGCGGGGAAGACATCTGAAAGAACGGGGAAGAAAGCTCGCTAGGGCGAGCTTCTTCTGGTGAGATCCCGCTCCTCTGCCGGCTTCTGCTGCTCCAAAGCATCCCAGAAGGATCCTGACAGGTAGCCCTATCTGCTGGGTGTCTGGGATTGGGTGGAGACGCACTGGAGATCCCCCGTGAGGTCGGACGAGCTCGTGGGTTCTAGGTACCTCCGATGACCTTTGAATGCATCCCCTGGTGCTTGATAGAGCACCTAACCTGCTCAGAAAGAAAGCACGGCTCGAGGCAATGCTCCTCGGCCAAAAAGTAGAAGTTGTTACCATAAAAACGACGGTAGGCGGCGATGCTCCGACGAAGTGGAGGAGGTGAGCATCGATTCGCAGATCTAGGGAAGATCGGGTTGAACAAAGATGGTCAAGATGAGGAGAACGTGAGAGGGAGTGAAATGGGGGTAAAAGGGCGGTCGGAAACAGTCGATGACACGGTGGAGAAGTCGCCGGAGCTGAGCTCCAGCGAACTTCGATTTGGCTAATCTACCCTATGCTACTGAACTAAAGGCTAAATAAAATGCAGAAATGAAATGCAGGAATAAAAATCTACCTAGAAATGTAAATGCGCAGCTCTTATACCTGGGGAAACTCCAGGGAGCAGGACGGCTGCCGGAGCGCCGCCGTGGGCGCATCTCCTTCCTCTACGAACCTCCACGACCTTCAGGGGACCTCCAGCTGTCACCTGGATGCGCTCTTGGCCGAAGGCTGGGGTTCTAGGGCAAGGGAAATGACCGAAAAGCTCGGAGGAAGAAGATGGGTTATTTAAGAACATGAGGGGGCGCCCTTATTGATGAGCTAATAGGTGGCGGTACGAGCTATGTACAAACGAATAAATGTGCGGCGAGGATAATGATGTTTCTCGGAGAAAATTCCGTGAAGGGATCGTTGTCAATGGAGCAATAGATCGAGCGGGAAAAATGGAGGAAAAAGGGGGATTGGACAGTTCTGACGAGAGTCAGAGGCACAGGGGGAGTTGACCGGAGGTCAACATTCCCTGGCCTTTGATTGGTCCATATCAACCCGTACTTGACTCAATTTTTAGACATAATAAATGAATTAATTAAATTTTTCTTATAAAACAAAAAACATTTATTAATTAATGTATTATATATTTATGATTTTTTATTTATTATTTTGATGTGTTTTATTATGGGTTTATTTTAATATTGTATTTATCAGTATGTGTATTTTGTGTATTTTATTTTTATTTTATACATTTTATTTTATTGTTTTATTTTCTTATTTTATAAAATTATAACTTATTTTTGTGAGTGTAGATATATTTTTATTTAATTTTTATGAGCTTATTTACATATTTAAACAAATAGGTGTATGTTGTGTGTAGGTATACTTATAGGTATTTTACCTGTATTTTATATATACTTTATTTATTTAATGTATTTTATTTGTTTTTATTTTGGATTTGTATTTTTAATAAATTATATGTATATTTACAGTATTATGAAAGAATTAAAGAATGTTTTCCCTTTTTATTTATGTACATATAGATAGCATAGGTATTTTGTCTATGTATCTCATAGACTTATTTTATTTTACAAATTCTTTTTTTTGTTTTCTTTTAGTTTCAATATGTACATGTATTATATACATTTTTTACAAAATTTTGGAAATATAAATTTATAGAAATAATGATAAATGAATAGAATGAATATTTTAATCATTACTATATACACTGAGGGCCACAAACCTAACTTTCATAGATGAACTCCAAAACTTATGAAACTAATTTTATTAAATACTTCTTGAAGAGCTATATACAATTAAAGTGATTTTGGTTGATTTTGAGTTTTTATTTGCAAGATATGGGTCTGTGAAGTTGAGATTTTGGCTTTTTATTCTGAGTATAAAATGTACACTATATACTATTTTTACACAAACTCAATTATGTATTTTTATTTACATTTTTATCTACAACTTTCATGTACAATAGATTTTTATTTGATGAATAAATAATTGTAAACAAAACAGGTGTCAAAATGCACAAATGAATGAATAAATAAATGAGGTATTTATTGTATTATTGGCCCTTATCTCCCCCTACTTTATTCCTTGTCGACCAATTCCAATCTGGACTTGGTCTCGGGGTTAGGGTCATAAAATATTTGCAATATTTTATACCTTTTTCTTTTTTTCTCTTTATTCTATAATTTTGGAATTAAAAAACTTATTCTATGTAAAATTAGTACCACAAATAGTGAATGCTATTATGAACAAATTGATGCTATTTACATGCATTTGCTGGGGTTTTTAAGGCCAAAATGATAGAATAAAAGTGATGAAAGGGAGATTCATCACCCCCCTATACTTGCCTTTGCTAGTCCCTAGCAAATACTTATGCAATAAGTACAAAAAGAATAAAGAATAAGCAGAAAAGAAAAAGCAAAAATAAAGAATTTAAAGAATAAATTGATTTGATCTTGATTATTAAACTCATCTGTACAAAATCAAAGTTTGGAGCTCAGGTTAGACCTTGGTGTGAAAATGTGTGTGGAACCTTTAGGGAACCAAGTTTAAAACACGACAGCCTTTGAGAGTCACAGAACTCGGTTCAAATCACCTCAATAGCCTGGTCAGAACTATCCTACGTCATACGCAAACCCTTATGACTATGAAGCTGACATGTACGGTGTAAGCGATAGTGGCTCTCCCTAATTGAAATGACAAAGGAACTGACTTCTCCAGAATTACAACCCAATGATTCCCCAATCCAGCCCTCTACCGTCGAGGAGCGGGGTATTCCCTTCTAAGTTCAAGTGGCATCCAACTCAAGACGAGGAGGTGAAGAAGAGAATGGACGGTAGCCAGTGTAGCTATCTATCCTGAGATGCACGACCCGTGTAGTCAAGTCATCCATCTGCAGGCTCACATGGTGTAACTTTGATGCTCAAGCTTGCTTATTTTCTATACAACATATATACATACTCCGGCAGGCACTTTTATTTTTATTTTCAAGCCTGTCCATTTTTTTCAACATTCTATTTACAGCGGCATTTACATAAGGACTTTTTCCTCTTGAGCCAGAAGACTATCCCTCTTTTGAAGCTTTATTGCAACCCACACTCTCCTGTCATTCGACTTCATTGAAACTGGACCAGGTTGGGGTGCACTTCCCTCCCTAGACGAGGACGAATGTTTCCACTCGTGTGCGTCTCAGACTGGCAAATCCAATTCCCTCACCACTCCAACTGAGTTGAGCCAAGTGAAAGGTGCAAGTGTCCAAGTTAGGTCACGACCGACAAGAGTCATACGTGTGTTTCGAAAAGTTCTAGTTAGTCCACTGAGGTGACTTGAACCCAGTCCTAATTTCTTAAAGAATTAAGTCTGAATAGACCTGAAGTACCTTAAACCTAGTTCCCATAAGATTCCAGTGCAGTTAGGTGCAGTAAGATCCAACCAAGCTCCAATCTTCGACTTTATTGGACTAGTTCAATCATCAACCTCAATAAAAGAATATGAATGCTATGCAAATGCTATTTACAAACATGCAAAGATCAATGCAATTTTTCAAAGAATTTGAAATAGAGAGAAAATTTTTACACAAAGAATTTACAAATAAAAGAATTTTGGCACTCAAAATATAAAATATATACAGCTATTTACACGGTCACACCGCTTTACTTTTACAAGATTCAAATAATTTACAGGTTTTAACAAAGTAATTTATTTAGGTGTATATACAATTGATAAAGAATTTTATGTAATTTATTATATTATGATGCTTTTATTCCTCAAATTTATTTGGAAAAATCATTTTGAAAACTATAGTACAAAATAATTTTTACAAATATTTACAAACATTTGAAATCCATTTTGCAAAGATTTTGCAAACACCACACATACATTTTTCAAAATATTTTTACAAAATGTTTTCAAAACCATTTGCAAATAGGTTTTCAAATCCTTTATTTCACACAAATATAAGAATTTTGCAATCAAAAAATTTTTACAAAGGTTGAAAATATTTCACAAAAAGTTTTCCAAGCAGTTCACACCATTCTTCAAATCATTTTGCAAAACTATTTTTAAACTGATTTATTAATCAGTATATACAAAAAGAATCTGAGGAATAAAAAACATTATTACTTAATGAATTATATCATTTTTTCGGCCATATTTATTAATAAATATACGAAAGTACGAGTTATGGCTAAAGTATATATAGAGTATACACGACCCCCCTATACTTAGCATGAGCTATGTCCTCATAGATCGAAGAGAAAAGAGAAGACATATCTCGTACTGAGTATAGACAAGTCTAAAGAATACACGAATAAGAGATGAAGAAAAAAGAAGTTGACCGTCCCCCTATACTCAGGATCAAATAATCCTAAGTATAGTAGATTGTACACAAAGTAGGGAGGGTCAAGGGTGGGAATAAACAGATGAAAGAATTAACAAATCAGAGGTGCAACCCCCTATACTTAGGACAAAGTTCGTCCTAAATATAGAAAACTTATACAAAGGGGTGACACCTTTTATTTAGATAAAGAAATATGAAAAAGAAAAGAAGAAGAGAGATATATACAGATAGACAAAAAGATCGTGGAGAATATACGCATCACTCCCCCTATACTTAGGGTGAGATATCCCTAAGTATAGGAAAGAACAGGAGTGACGAAACTAAATGACAAAAGAACAACGCGGTGTGTACCCCCCTATACTTAGGACAAGGTACGTCCTAAGAGTAGACACAAAGATATGGTGATAGATCTAGGGCACACATATATACAAGTGGTGAAGAACTGGTGGGGTACAGGATGGTATCGGACAAGTAAATACCGTACTTGCGTCATCGTCTCCCTGTGAGAACGGGGACGCAGTCAGAAGGTGAAAAGACACCCGGATATGCAGTCAGGTGGGTGTCGGCTACCGTGGACAAATCGATCAGAAAGTAAAGATATCAGGTGCGGTAGCATGAAGCAGTCAATCGGCTCATAGGGTCAGTATGAGGGAACAGAGCCGATACTATAAGACCGGGAGGAAGAAGGAATAGTACAGATTCCTCCGGTCAATCAGAGTCTCGATAAGATATGGAAAGGTAAAGGATAAGAGACATCGGGGCATTCGGTGGTCATAAGGTCGGAAGATCACGCGAGACACACCGAATACCGTAAGTCATGGCTCAACCCTGCGAGGGTCGTCAAGGTGAGAAGACTCAAAGGAGTCGGGAATCAAACCATAATAAAAGACTTGGTTCCGTGATCCGCAGATCGGATACACAATCAGAGAGGGGACCAAGTACACAACTCAGAAGACTCGGCTTCGTGCTCCAATAGACAGGAGACACCAGACATGAAACCAAGTACCTAGAAAATGATGTACCCTCCCGCAGATAACCCTCAGGGAGTAGTACACGCTAATCATCGAATAATCGGACAAAACTCAACCTTGCAAGGGTCGTCAAGGTGAGTCGACACAAAGGTATCAGTGATCCATCAGCGGATCATCAGATACGGTCTCGGCAGGCGGTAAAGCGGCTACCAGCAGAAGAGACCGGAGAATCAAGAAAGTATGGCAGCGTCCGCAGATAACCCTCGGGGAACGTACTTCCAGCTAGGCATGGAAATAGCAGATATCAGGAGCTCAGCCTTACGAGGACCGTCAAGGTGAGCGAACTCAAAGGAGTCTATTCAGATGGTCCCGTGATCTACAGATCGGATAAGCAACTCAGGATGGTACCAAAATCAAATATATCGAAAGACTCGGTTTCATGCTCCGCAGATCGGAGACACAGTCAACAGGGGAAACCGAGCGTAAAGAGAGTGTTACATTCTCCCGCAGATAGTCCTCGGGGAGTAATGCAAACTAAGCAGAGAATTCTCATACTGTATCTCTACCTTGCGAGGGTCGTCAAGGAGAGAAAGAGGCTCAAAGGAGTCGGATCCATCAGACAGACCCACATACTGGCCTCCATAGTCGACACGTCGGCTACCAACAGATGAGATCACTCAAATCTGAAATATGTCGTAGTCTCCCGCAGATAACCCTCAGGGAGCTACGAGCTAGTCAAGGAATAATCAGAAAAGAGCTCATCCCTGCGAGGACTGTCAAGGAGAGCGGACTCAAAGGAGTTTGAGCAAGTCGGTCTCATGCCCCAACAGATCAGGCGCATAATCTGAAAGGGAGACTGAGTACACAAATCAGACGAATCGGCTTCGTGCTCCAACAGACAGGAGGCACCAGAAATGAGTGAAGCCGATCGTAAAGAAAGTGTCACATCCTTCCGCAGATAGTCCTCGGGAAGTGATGTGAGCTACACAGTGAATAATCAGAGTACAACTCGTCCTTGCGAGGGTCGTCAAGGAGAGAAAGAGGCTCAAAGGAGCCGGATCCATCAGACGGATCCACAGAGAGTTTGGTCTCGACAGACGGCAGACTGTCTGTCAGCGGAAGAGACCAGAGTGGGCTATAATGTGTCATAGCCTCTCACATATTACCCTCGGAGAGCTATGAACTAGGCAGTGAGCAAATGGAATATCAAGGCTCGGCCTTGCGAGGACCATCAAGGAGAGCCATCAGACAGTTGGCCCCATGTGCCGACAGATCGGGCACACAATCACCGAGGGAGGCCAGTCAAGCATATCATCTGACTCGGTTCCGGGTCCCATCAAAATGGCGACACAAGCAGTGGATGAAACCGTAGTCCTAGAAATCGTCGCATTCTCCCGCAGATAGTCCTCGGGGAGGAATGCGAGCTAGATCAATGTAGGTCATGGGAATGCTGGCATAGAGTCTCAGGTCCTCAAGGTAGTGTGAATCCATTAATCAACAGGAGGGCATAAGACCAAGAGAGGGGGAAAATTATTAGATCGATTACAAAATATCCCTCGGGTCAATCAAATCTGTTGAGATGGCACAATAGATAATCAGGAATCCTCAAAGTGTCGTAGGTGGATAATGTACTCAAGAGATCGGGGATGGAGCAATCTAGAAGATGAGATATCATGGAGGTTTGGGGCACCGTCATCATGAAGCATATATCAAGATAGTCCATCCAAAATCCAAATCAAGACGGGCCGAAACCTCAAAATAGATAGATCAGTAGAAATATCATGATATCATCCTCAAATCACTGAAGCACATCACATCCTCAATCCGATGTGCGAGACCAAAAATTCCTCAATAATGCGTTACACCTATGATCATGCATCACCAAAAGTCCTCAATGCGCTCGTATGTACGTATCCAAAGTCAAATCAACCAAAAACAATATATCCATCTCACAGCCTCAATATCATGGGCCCGGCTTACACAAATAATCAAGTCAAAATCCTCGATGCGGGCCTCATTGATGTGCATAGCATTCCTGGGTAATAGAAAGCAGTGATACGGGGGACACGAGGAAGGTGGATAAGAAGGGTAACATAATGGAGTGGAGAAGCTGATTGAGCGTACGCACCAATATCACGGGTGGTAGAAGAGCGACACAGAGGGGACGAAGGGGCCGGGCGAGAAGATCGGGACATAGACAAAATTGGGTGTTCCACATAAGGCAGGAACATCGTCAAAATGGTTGTCCGAAGAGCATGCTCTCCTCGAACCAGAGAGGATGGGGATGGTACGGTAAATACGAGGAAAGATGATGCAGAAGAGGGAAACGAAGGACTTGGCGAAGAAATGATTGGGCTCAAGTGCCAATATCACGACTCGATGCAGATGAGGAGATATATGTATAAGAGAGGTAGAGAGACTCAAAGATGAAAAATGCATGACTCACACGGATGGGACCGATGACTCTAATAATGAATGAAAATGCAATGGACTCCAAGTCACAATCAATACACAAGGCGAACCCCCAATTCACCTACTCGACACGGTGAAGACCGTCAGGTGGCTGTCATTTATCTTGTCATTTTTTGAGCGAGGTGAGAATTACAAAGTTGTACAAACACTTAGGAGGCTTGATGGGATTTGGGCTCTACTCCTTAGCGTGTACGTGAGCACTTAAAACGCATATAATGAGGGGGTTGCTCTCCCCAATACAAGGAAGTCCATTATGTTTTATTTTTAGGTCCAATAGAGTTAGCAGTCCCAATTTTATTTTTTTGTTATCACTTTTTTGGGTATTTTCAATGCACGTGCCTATCGAGGTTCCAATTTCCATTAAGCATCCTAAGTTGCAAAAACAGAGGGAGAAGGTCGGAAAAGCCATGCAAGTCGGAAATCGATGATGCATTCTAAGTAAGAAGACTTACAGCGCTTCCCAGCTCTCTCCATGCGAGATGCATAACAGAATTGAAACCTATGCTATATGCAAATGCAAGCCGAAGAAATCGCCCTAGGATAGTAACTGCTATTATCGTGAAGCACCACAAGTCGGTCACTTATCCTTAACCGAAGAGTCCGGTCTTGGCTCACCCCTCCTCTTCTCGACACGCTCGAGTTCAGGAGTAGCGCTTGATGGGGCTCGCTCACGACACACGAGTTAAGAGATAAATGAACAGACTGTTTAAATTTGACTAGATCCAAAACGCACTATAGGTACATGCAATTATATTAGGTTGTTTGGACCCAATCTACTTGATCAAACAATTCCTAAGCTAGGGCTCATTCACTCAAAATAATAAAGATAAAAATAAAAAGGAAAAAGCGTCAAAACCGTCGAGGCCCCCAAGGGAACAATCCCTCGGGCAATGGACCTCGGGAGTCGGAGTGTCTGAGAGTCTTGTATTATTACATGTCAAGTGTCACTCTCTCACATAAATATACATAATAAATAGAATGCATAAAAATGGAGACTGTCTTCAAAAATTCTCCTTCATATGCCTTTGATGCTCTATCTTGTTGGCTGGTGTAGAAGAGCCAACTCCGCCATGCTTGGGTGCATTGGTCCTCCTAGGAGGTCCTCCTTCGCTTGGCAGTCCCTCGCATCAAATACAAATAAAAGAGATGGGTCAGAACATTCAATCAATAATCTCGATAATAATCAAATAAAGAAATGAATACTGGACATGAGCAAAGAATTAAATAAATAAATGATCACCAATACAAAATCCGTTGCCTCCCCGGCAACGGCGCCATTTGATGAAAGGGAATTTGCCCAGGTCGTGTCTTTCCACAAGGCGGATCGACAGTTGCTGAGTTGACCTCAGACGGAATCCCCAAATCAATCAACAATTAACCCACAATGAAATATATGCAATTAAATCAAAAATGTGGAGTTAAAATTTATTATAACTCTACATGTAAATGTGTATAGGTGTAAGCACAAGTAGAGGTCGAACACTGGGAGGCAGATGGTTGAGTGTGAAATTGGTTGCGCAGTTATTTAATTCTTGGTTCATGTCTAATTTTTTATTGTTTTTGTGGGGTTTTTAATTTTATATATTTTTTTATTTTTGGTTTTATTATTTTTATTTTGTTTTTACATTATATATATATATATATATTCTTTTCATATTTTGAATTATATAATATAGGTATATATAGAGAGATATGTATAAGAGGAGAGAGAAAGAAGTAACATAATATATAGATGTATATATATAATATTTTTTTTATATTTTTATATTTATTTATTATTTTTTCTGGAATTTTGCTATTTTTTATGTATTTTTAGTTTCAAAAATATCCTTAATATGGGCTTAAATATATAGGCCAAAAATAATTTGGGTGTTAAAATTGTAGAATAAGTCTCAAAAATATCTAAATTAATTTTAATCCTTACATAATAATATGCAAATAATTATGAAGTAAGAAAACATATTTTTGGTATTTTCTAGGATTTTTTTCTCTTTTTTTAGGATTTTGGAGCTTCTTGACATTTTTATATTTTCTTTTTCTATTTTTAGGGTTTTTCATTTTCTGGACTCAATATATATATATATATATAAATATACCATATATAATTTTTTTTTGAATTTTTCAAAAAAAACATTTTATAATTTTTTGGTATTTTGTAATTCAAACAGTGATTATTTAGGCTCCATTTGAATTTTAAAAATTAGGTAAAATGCAAAAAAATGCTTGTTAAAAATCTGGGCGTGAAAGTTCACTGCATGGAGCATCTACACTAATTTATGTGGGTTTTTAGGAGCTAAAGAGCTATTTTTAATAAATACATAAAAGACATAAAAATGAAACAGCTTGGTAGGGGCATTTTTGCAAATAAAATAACTTCAGGGGGTCACAGTGCAAAAACACCAATGTAATAAAAATTTATTTAATGTTTCAGAATTATTTTACAATATACAAAAATGCCTAGGTAAATATGCAACATTCACACGCCTCACGTGGGATTGCACGTGAGGCGCGGAGGGACCTAAATGTAATTATCAAAACTACAGGGGTCCTACTACAAAGATTAAAATTTATTTTCAACGCTATATTTTATTTACAGAATTAAAAATTAATTACAAAAAGAGTGGGGGCTAAATCTGAAAATTACCCCCAACAGACGCTGGATCTGACGATTGAGCTTCGTCCACTTGCCACGTGTCGCCCATCTAGCGGCTGGTACTGGTTTGCCGATGAGCATGTGAGATTAGATCATCCCGGATGATCTGACGGTGAAGAAGTCACTCCATCGGACGGTGGATCTTCAACCTGGGATCTTGTTCTTCATCCAACGGCGGGGAAGACATATGGAGGAATGGGGAAGAAAGCTCGCCTGGGCGAGCTTCTTCCGGTGAGATCCGACTCCTCCGCCAGCTTCTGCTGCTCCAAAGCATCCCAGAAGGATCCTGGCAGGTAGCCCTATCTGCTGGGGGTCTGGGATTGGGCGGAGACGCACTGGAGATCCCCCGCGAGGTCGGACGAGCTCGTGGGTTCCAGGTACCTCCGATGACCTTTGAATGCATCCCCTGGTGCTTGATAGCGCACTTAACCTGCTCAGGAAGAAAGCACGGCTCGAGGAGACGCTCCTCAGCCAAAAAGTAGAAGCTGTTAGCATAAAAACGACGGTGGGCGGCGATGCTCCGGCGAAGTGGAGGAGGTGAGCATCGATTCGCAGATCTAGGGAAAATCTGGTTGAACAAAGATGGTCAAGATGAGGAGAACGTGAGAGGGAGTGAAATGGGGGTAAAAGGGCGGTCGGAAACAGTCGATGACACGATGGAGAAGTCGCCGGAGCTGAGCTCCGGCGAACTTCGATTTGGCTAATCTACCCTATGCTACTGAACTAAAGGTTAATAAAATGCAGAAATGAAATGCAGGAATAAAAATCTACCTAGAAACTTAAATGCGCAGCTCTTATACCTGGGGAAACTACAGGGAGCAGGACGGCTGCTGGAGCGCCGCCGTGGGCGCATCTCCTTCCTCCACGGACCTCCACGACCTTCAGGGGACCTCCAGTTGTCACCTGGATGCGCTCTTGGCCGAAGGCTGGGGTTCTAGGGCTAGGGAAATGGACGAAAAGCTCGGAGGAAAAAGATGGGTTATTCAAGAACATGAGGGGGCGCCCTTATTGATGAGCTAATAGGTAGCGGTACGAGCTATGTACAAACGAATAAAATGTGCGGCAAGGATAATGATGTTTCTCGGAGAAAATTCCGTGAAGGGATCGTTGTCAATGGAGCAATAGATCGAGCGGGAAAATGGAGGAAAAAGGGGGATTGGACAGTTCTGACGAGAGTCAGAGGTGCAGGGGAGTTGACCGGAGGTCAACATTCCCTGGCCTCTGATTGGTCCATATGAGCCCGTACTTGACTCAATTTTTAGACATAATAAATGAATTAATTAAATTTTGCTTATAAAATAAAAAATGTTTATTAATTAATGTAGTATTTATTTATGATTTTTATTTTTTTGGTGTATTTTATTATGGGTTTATTTTAATAATGTATTTATAAGTATGTGTATTTTATTTTTATTTTGTACATTTTTATTTTATTATTTTATTTTCTTATTTTATAAAATTATAACTTATTTTTGTGAGTGTAGATATATTTTTATTTAATTTTTATGAGCTTATTTACATATTTAAACAAATAGGTGTATGTTGTATGTATGTATACTTATAGGTATTTTACCTGTATTTTATATATACTTTATTTATTTAATGTATTTTATTTGTTTTTATTTTGGATTTGTATTTTTAGTAAATTATATGTACTATTTACAGTATTATGAAAGAATTAAAGAATGTTTTCCCTTTTTATTTATGTACATATAGATAGCATAGGTATTTTGTCTATGTATCTCATAGACTTATTTTATTTTACAAATTCTTTTTTTTATTTTCTTTTAGTTTCAATATGTACATGTATTATATACATTATTTACAAAATTATAAAAATATAAATTTATAGAAATAATGAAAAATGAATAGAATGAATATTTTAATCAGTACTATATGCACTGAGGGCCAAAAACCTAACTTTCACAGATGAACTCCAAAACTTATGCAACCAATTTTATTAAATACTTCTTTAAGAGCTATATACAATTAAAGGTGATTTTGGTTGATTTTGAGATTTTATTTGCAAGATATGGGTTTGTGAAGTTGAGATTTTGGCATTTTATTCTGAGTATAAAATGTACACTATATATTATTTTTACACAAACTCAATTTTGTATTTTTATTTACATTTTTATCTACAACTTTCATGTACAAAAGATTTTTATTTGATGAATAAATAATTGTAAACAAAATAGGTGTCAAAAATGCACAAATAAATGAATAAATAAATGAGGTATTTATTGTATTATTGGCCCTTATCTCCCCCTACTTTATTCCTTGTCGACCAATTCCATTCTGGACTTGGTATCGGGGTTAGGGTCATAAAATATTTGCAATATTTTATTCCTTTTTCTTTTCTTCTCTTTATTCTATAATTTTGGCATTAAAAACCTTATTCTATGTGCAATTAGTACCACAAATAATGAATGCTATTATGAACAAATTGATGCTATTTACATGCATTTGCTGGGGTTTTTAAGGCCAAAATGATAGAATAAAGGTGATGAAAGGGAGTTTCATCACGTGACTGAGGTCACAACGACCTGAGTGAGATACTTTACCTTAGTCGTTCGGGCGGCTCATCAGCCACCACCTAAAGTCTCCTCTCGCCATGTGTCATTTCACCGCTGCCCGATTAATCTAATGCACCTCACATCTTCATCGTGCATATGTGCTTTGATTCCAGCCCTCTGATCCATCTCAAGATTGAATCTAGAGCGTTCACCTCCGCCTTCTTCCATTTCAACATCTAGCACTCTCTTAGCCATTGATGGGGCCCTTCATCTATGTAATATGAGCAGTGTCTTCACGCCCTCTTCTCAATCGTTGGATCGTGAGATCCAACGGCCAAGACCTCATCTTCCTCCTTCAGATCCCTTCTTCCCTACATTCTCCACTCAGCTCAACCGTCGTCCCCTTCCCATTATTCCCACCTCCTCAGCCACCCTCGCCACTCTCTGACTACCCCACTACGAAGCCCTTTCCTCCATTATCCTCGCGGGAACCCATGTTTACCACATCCTTCCTTCTCTCGCTCCATTTTCCCCGCTCAAAGCATGCCACCCCTCATTGTTCCGCCAACCTTCACCCTTCAAATAACCCATCATCGGCCTCATTTCAAGGCGTCCACCTTTACGAGGGGCTCCGCCTAGCACCAATCCTCCTCCCCGTTATCGGGGGAGGACGGATCGATGGTGCCATGACGACAACACCCCCAGTGTTGACCCCTGGCCATGGTAGGCCAGGCACTCAGTGCTCCGACGCCGATGAGCAGACCCCAGTCGTCGGGGGGGTCCAGCGAAGACCAAGGCCTCATCTAAAAGCTTGCTCCCAGGCTCTTTCTCTGTCATGGACTATGTAAGGCCCCTCCGATCTTTCTTTGAATTTTCCTTTCATTTCTCAGATTTTATTAGGATTACTCTCGCATCTTCCTCCTCCATTGACCATTATGTTAGCTATGCCATACCTCAAGCACCTTCGTGTATCCTTCTGACACTCTTCTTCCCCTTCACCATTGTCTGGTCACTTCTGCCCCACCTCTTCTTTGCCTCGCCGGAGAAGAGCTTCGGTCTCCCATCCTCCCACCTTAATTAGACTGCATCTCACTCACGAGTACCCGCATTTCGCATGCTTCGACTATTTTTACTAACATTGCAGGATCCTTCATAAATGGCTAGAGCCGTCACCAGAGCACTTTCATGCATCTTCATCTCCGGTATACAAGTATCAGCAATGTCCTCCAGATACTCCAGTTGCTCCGTCGAGCTTCCGCGATGTCATCTAGCCATTTAAGAGTGACCGGAGATCTTCACCGAGCTCGATAGGAGGTAGTGGAGCACATGTGACTTCGTCGGAAGACGAAATGTGCCGCCAGCTCTACGACGGAGGGAGGAGCTCCAGGGTGTACAGGTGTTGTTGGATGGCACCCCCCGGTGCTCATCCAACGGTGCACATCCATCCACGTCTACATCCCCGAGCAAGAGCAACAGTCGTCCGATCTCGATGATGGGACGATCTAAGTGGTGCTACGTCATCATCCCGAGCCTCCTTTCCGCGCCTATAGGCTTAGGGTGCCCGAGCCTCGCCCGAATCTTGGAACCGCCTCCGAGCATCTGTCAACCACTTAAAGCTATGCCGAACCTGCTTAGCACGCCGAGCCTGGCCTCATGTGCCCAGTTACGTGAGGTATAGGAAATTTTGCAGGGAGGCCCCGTGAACAGGTCCTGCTATCACGTAATTAACGCATGCTTTTGGGACTAATTGCATTTAAACCCCTCTGGTTTCTAATAATTGTAAATTAGTCCTTGCTCACGTATGAAAATTACAGGGAAGTCCTCGTGCGTTATTGTATTTACATTTAGGTCCTCCGAGGGACTTGCTTGTAATATTTTTCCTATTTACTCTGCATGTTTTCTTGCATTTATGCCCCTGGACACCTCCATTGATATCTTGAGCATCTGAGCTCCAATTTAGTCGATTTCAATGGTGTTTCGAAGCTTGTTTCATTGTCTTCCTAATGGCATGCCTAGATTGATGTTTTGACATTTTGGATTTTATTAAATAATTCTAATTGCATAGTGTCACATGCTCAATGATTTTTATACCATCAATTATCTAGAGAATGAAAATTACTCCATAAATGGATCCTGAAATTGATTGTATTTTATTGCTCATTTGTTCTATAATTAGGGAATTTTGCATCATTATAACATTGCATCTCTTTGCATGATTAAAATCAAACAAAAATTGTCTGCATTTGTTTGCATTATGTCTATATGTTCACTGACCTATGCGTTCTTAATCCAATACTTAATCAAATAATGAGTCTAGATTCATACCTAAGAGGCTCGTATCCTAAGTTCAACCTTGGACTTGCCTAAGAAAAAAATAAAAATCAACTGCTTTCATTTATTTGATACATTAATTAAAGTGGTTTTTTATAAATACGATTTTATCCGACGATAACGAATACATTTATTTTAATTGTTAATTCGATTAAATTAAGAGGGTGAAATACGGGTTTGTCAGGTCGTGTAAGGCGGAATGGAAGAAGGGGTGCATCAGACGATGACATCCGGCTTACGACGGAGATGTGAGGTTAGGTCTTCGGATTCTCAAGGGATCTGGGTGATCTGGAATGACTTTCATGATGAGAAAGTGAGGGGGAGTGAGTAGCGAGGGTCTACGTGGTGTAGAACAGGCGGGAACAGGGAAGGAGGTTTACCGGATTCTAGCTTCGACGAATTATGATGATGCGATTAGGTAATTAAATGGCGAGATTAAAAGCAAAAATGAATACTACGGCTACCGTTAAGCTAAGAAATGCAAGGAAAATGGCATTCCTTACCGGTTGGGACTAGGAAGAAGAACCTCAATGGTCGGTGGCCGGAGATGGTGGTGGAAGAGCCCTTGGACTTCACCGGACCTCAGTCGAGGTGGCTGGAGGAGAGATGTCACCTCTCCGATCCTGATCACTACAAAATGGAGGCCAGCGCTCGGTCAAAAGGTTTTCAAACCAAGAAGGGAAGTCGGGGGTATGCTATGTACAGGTTGACGAGGCATTCCATAGAATGAGGCGAATCAGGCAACATAGTGGTTCTTAGCCCAAGGATTCATCTGTACATGTATCATCAATGAATGAGGAACAAAAGATGTGAAGGCAACAACCCAAAATAATGCAAGATTTGTTCTGCAAAAATTGACAAAGAAAGGGGTCTACTGAGGTGTCAGAGGCACAGGGGGAAGTTTGAGGAGTTGACCGCCGGTCAACTATAGACTCAACCTGATAAAATATTTTATTATAATATTTATTTATTTTTTATACGTATATAATTACAAGTTACTTTTTATGGTTAGTGTATAGGTATATTCATATATGTTTTTAAGTCTTTTATTTTTGTTTTGTACTTTGATTTTATTATTTTAGTTCATTATTTTATAAAATTATAACTTATTTTTAGATACTTAAATATATTTTTATTATATTTTACTAATGTAAGATATACACGTAAATAAATAGGTGTATTATTTATATATGTATAGATATAGGTATTTCATCTATATATTTTATATACATATTTTATTTTAGTATTTTCTTTATTGTTTTATTCCAGTTTTAATTTATACATAAATTATAAATAATATTTACAAAATTATAAAAATAAGAAATTATAAAAGTAATGAATAATGAATAAAATGATTATTTTAATTGGGTATACTATAAAAATAATATTTTATTTTAGTATTTTAATTGCATTTTGACCCTTAACTCCCTCTACTTTATTCCTTGTCGAGATGCCTAGATCTCGGGGTTCAGGTTCATAAAATATCTTTAATATTTTACTCTTTTTCTTTTTTTATTTATTCTAAATTTTAGCATTAAAATTGTATTTTATATAATATTTATACAATAATGCATGAATGTTAATTTATGCAAATTAAGGGTATTTGTATTTATTTACTAGGGTTTTAAGGCCAAAATGATAGAATAAAGGTGATGAAATGGAGATTCATCATGCTTGACCAAGTAACTCTACATCCTTTCACTCCTATCTTCTATTTTGATTCGATAATACCTCATACTATACTAACAGAGAAGAACTCGTTCTTGTCATTTGAGGAGAATCTCGTGTCACTCATGTGGGTGCGGTCATCCAATCCCCGTATCTACTATTGCTACAAGAGATTGGGAGATACCTCTTATACCGTTAGTGAAAAATCTATAACTAAGCAAAATAGTACTAAACTTTTATTCTCAAATTTTAAATTTGGGAATTCCCCTTTGCCTATTTAATTAACTTCCACATTAATCTCGTTAATTTTCAAAACATCCAAATACAATTAAATCTATTGAATTGAAGATTTCCCAACATTCGTAATGTGCATGATTCACATCTCCTTCTCTCTTGTTCATCGAGGGCCATATCCACATAAACATGTCTCCAAGTCCATCTCCCACAAAGATATGGGTCCTTGGCACCTAGAAACCTTATAAGATGCAGATAAATTTGGATGTGGGCAAGGATGTAGCTTCAAATATCAAATTTAATTATTTTCTTTTGTTTTGACTAATTTTATTAACGAAATGTATTTTATGGTCGACATGGTTGAATAGCAAATATGTTTAATTCTAGTAGGAATGAGTTTGTAAAAAACTGACACCATAGGAAACACGGTATTGCAAAAACCAATAATCTCATCCTGAATGTGACTTGTCAACTCGTCCATAATCAAATTAAAAGGGAATGGACTCAAAGTTGAACCTTGATGTAAACTAGTGTTGGTGTCAACATAATCCGTCTTCTCAGACTAGATCCTTATATAAGATGAAGCCCTTGTTGGATATGCGAGCCCACTGCGAGCCATTATGCAATAAATATTATTGCAAATATCATTCCCTGATCTGAAATGAAGAATAAATAATTTGCATAATAGGTCCCTTAGTAAAATTAGGGTTATGTACCATGGCCATCTTGATGATCATACAACTGTTGAATCATAAAGGCTAGTGCTTGGATGAATATCTAAGGGGTTAGATTGAGGACTCATCAAGCACCGTCAAAAGATTGTTAAGAGATGATTTCCAGCCTAAGTAGGAGATGGCAATCCTTATCTCTAAAGGCTGATATCTGACCGACCTCTTGATGCAGGTCCTCTGCATAGGAATGGGGATTCGGAGGTGTCAGATTAGTTAGGTCAAAGAGTTGACTTAACGAGATCGAGATAACCAAAGTCCTATATCGTATGCTGTCATGATATAGGCACGCATCCTCTGACCGGAGACAGATGTGTTACTATATGTCTGAGTATGTACATTTGGCAGACCAATAGGTTGATGACCTAACCAAGGTCTTTACACCGGCGTGCTAGTGTGCATATAAGGGCATATGAGTAATACGATCTCTCAAAGGAACCATACAGGTTCAGTTGTTGAACCGGAAGGCATGAGCTCACTCATGAGATATTGGGAAGAATCAAATTCCATGCGCATGATCGTCTCGCTTTGGAAGCTTGACTGAATTTATAGGTTTGATATATACTTTTGGAAAGTATATGATCAAGAACTTGGTATGATATATGCTTTTTGGAAAGTATATGATCGATACCAACTCCCAATGATGGAATGAGAAACTTGCTGATAAAACCATGAAGTAGACAATATAAAGTTGATCCCATACTTCGGGTTTATTCTGAGTCTTCCAGTATGCAGGATGTACAGGTATTGGGAATACCTGAGGGTGATGTGATCATAAACGATTGTGTAACCATGACGCTTCCATTCCTAGGGAGTGATGAAACGGGTCTGGATTTTAGTGACTCCTCTCGGTAGAGAAGTAATCTGATCTTAGTCCAAATGTTGGACATTGATCTGAATGTAATTCAGATGCAATAAGAAGATTAGATTTGCGGTCTTGATTTAATCAAGCATCTATGGGAGGCCCGCGATCTGGATTTGAGATATGATCTCAATATCCAAGTTACTATACGTGGAACAATACAATCGCCATGTCCTTATCTCCAAGTATTCGCGGAGAAAGTGCATTATCCTTGAAAGGGTTTAGGATAATTTCATTGTTGAGATTATGTATCCAAACATTGAGAAAATGGATAATTAAATGTGATTTATTTATTATGATTAATATGAATTCAATTCATATTATAAAGAGAGTTATCTTAGATAATTAAATTTGATTTGATTATCAAAGATAAAAATAATGTGAATGTGATTCATATTATTTGGGCACATGAAAATGAGAGATCCAAGATAATTAAATATGATTTAATTATCATGGATATGAATAATATGGATAGCAATATACATATTAGTCATATATATTATAAATATAATTTATAATATATAAGAGAGAGCTATTTGTAATTTACATTTGTTTATTAAATGTTGATGTGAATTGGATTCACATTGGATATTAAATTGAAAATGTAATTTACATTTTATTTTGGGTTGTGAATATGATTCACAAATTTCCAATGGCATGATTGCAATGTTCACAAAACAAATTGGATTTATTTTTGTGAAATAATTTGCAACAAAAGTTTTTGCAAATATTGGAGAAAATAATGGGATATTGAATCTCATGGAATAAAAGGAGAAGGAGCCAGCTTCCTTGCATGGAGGGTGGACGACCATATTTCCTACATGGAATGTGGTGGTCGTCCACCCCATTCATGGAAGGAGGCTTGCCTCCTTTCCTATTTCTTCAATGGAGATTGATTTTATATAAATCAAATTATATTTGATATATATTTCATTTTTATTAAATTAATTATTGTTGATTTTTACCAACACAAATCTTAGCCATTTAAAGAAACACAATCAATGAGAACCATTGAATTTGTGGTGTCCCATATATTGAGATCCATGGATCCCAAAATGTTATAAAAGGAGAGGTACCCTACTGCTCTTCTTGACACACAATAGTTGAGACAACAAATCTCTGTCTCTCTTTCTCTCTCTCCCTCTCATGGCCGTCCACCATGGATGCCCTAGAGAGGTTCTCCATCGCCGCAGCGTCATCGTTATGCTACCCGATGGTTTGCTCGTGGAACTCCATCTACTTCAGCGTGCCTTGATTGTGAAGAAGATATCGGATCTCGTGTGTCGAGATCAGGAGATCCACCACTTGAATCATCAACATGAATTGTGAGAAGCACACAGTTCATCCCCGCGCTCGCAAGCGTCTCCTCTGTCGGATCGGACTTGAGACAGGACGTCTCTTCGTTTAGAGAATTGGTCGCAACCATGCTTCAAGAGGTAATCCTATTATATGTTTGTGGTTTAGACGAAATGATCCGAGAAGTGTTCTTGGATCATGTGGTTTCGCCATATGAAAAATTTTAATTACCGCTGCATAGAACAACTAGTACGACTAGTCGTTCTTCGTCGTATTCGATATGAGGCTCACGCTTCTATGATGCGCTTGAGGATCTAACCATATCCTTCAAGTGGTATCAGAGCCATAGGTCGGTGTTTTTGGATACGATCCATTAACCGAGAACGACTTGGGTTCATTAGGGTTTGCGAAAAGTTTTCTTGCATTTCATTTTCGCATCTCTGTTTTGAGATTATTTTCGACACTGTTTAAATTGTTTAAAATGAAAGTAATGATTGAATATTTTTCTCCATTAAATAAGGAAACCGTAGGATCTGAGTTTACTTGATTTCGATTCCGTTTGCTCAAGATATGTTCATTTTAGTGAACATGTATCCACTGTTTCGGGGACTGCGGATAATGACGTAATTAAAATTCTAATTGCGGATTTGAAATTGAAATGCATGAAAACTACTTAGGTTCTGTCGTAAATCAAATTATCAAACTTTAGGAACTTAATTTGCTTAATTTGGATTTAAATTGATTGAGATATGTTATTTTTAGTAAGTGAGGGTCACTGCTGGAAATACTTTCCTAATCAAGAACCTAGTGATTGTCATTTAATCAATTAGTGAAATTAAATTGTTTAATTTCCTGAAATAATTGTGCATAAATATTTGTGAAATATTTGATGATAATTATTTCCTTAAATGACAATGCCTTAACCAATATTTGATTAGATGTGATCTAGATCACTAATTGGTTACATGATCTACATGATCTATATTCCAACAAACATGTTGCTTGAATAGGACTTGAGATTTGTTTAGCAAATCATATTATAATGTTAATAAAAATTATTTTTATTATTATTATATGGTATAATTTCGGTTGAAGAACCGATGATCATCTCAAGTACAAAGTGATCTATTTTGCATTATCCTTTCCCGAGGTAGATATGGTGTCTAGTCAGAGAGCATTGGGGTTACGGGTTGCAACGTATGTGGTCCGTCCCACTCTCGTCGGTACTGGTCATGACAGCGGGTAGGGTTAGTATAATGCTTAATAAATCATGATGTATTTCTAATTATTAAAATTCGAAATAATACGTATTTGAGATGATACCATAATTCAAGTAACAATAAAAAATATTTGTTGGATACTAATTGGATCGTTAATTTAATATACTTAGATTAATTGGAATCCAATTAAAATTAAAACACTCTATTATGAATAGAGATGTTATTTCCATTGGAAGAATTAATCATAATGAATATGATTCATAGTGATTAATTAGAATTTGAATAAGATATGGAGGATCACATAAGTGACATCTATGGTCTCCCGTCAAGGCGAAGGATTCCGTCGCCAGGGATTGTATGTAAGAGATGCCTGTCTGAAGTGATAGCTCCTGCATGCAAGCGCATCTAGATCGGGCTCTTTGCTTCTCGAAAGTGTAAGTCCGTATGCGTAGTGACCCCAATATCAGATCCTCATATTATTGGGGCGATATTGGATTACGCATAGCGAGTACTAATCCTGTTGACGGTTGGTTCAATTAATGACGGGTCAACATCGCCTTAGGGGTGGTGGGCCTGGATGTTAAAGACCGAATTGGGAATGCAAGTTGGACTTGCAAGGCGGAATGTGTTCCCCCTTCTTTTTTATCCGAGTTGCAGATTCTCATATTATTGGGATGTAACAAAGATAAGGAAGGAGATCCCAGATCTTATTGATATATAATGGTAAGTATATCTCTTACATTGAAAGTGATTAAGGAATGAACTTTCAGTGTTGACAAGACAAAACAACTTTGATATAAAAATTCCTAAATCAAAGTAATATATATATATTTATGCAAATTTCTTATTTCAGATAATCCTTCATTAAAATCCACTCAATGTTATACTCAATAATAACCAGTAAAATATCATGGATTGGACTCATGATCCAGATATTGTACTTGCAATTGGACACATAATGTATGTGGTTGCAATGTGCAAGTTTCCTCATAATATTGAGGAATGACAATTAAATAGATAATAGGACTACAACCCTAGGGTTTGTGTGTCTCTATAGTCTTGATCTCTCATCGGATGTACTTTGGAAGTGACATGTCGATGATGATCGCAATTGTCAAATAATCCTTATAAAATTAATGAAGACTTATATCCAAGTCTTGGACATTTGTTTATTTATTTGATAAATAGACTAGTACGAGATGAAACTTTAGAATATCTAAAATTTCAAAACTTATATACTTATGAATATTGTATTCGAAGTAAAATGTCCAATACACCCTTCTTAGAGAAAGGTGTAAGATGTCAAGGTATTCAGGATCTCATACATATTGATGTATGCAGATCATCTATATCATAGTAAACATTATGGATATGTGATATTTATTGATGATTATGTATGATATGAGATTTCTTCTCTTCACCTAAAAAACCCTTGAAATGTTCCAAGATTTCATTATTTTGGTTTACAACCAAAGTTTGAAGGAAGATAAAATGAATTTGATCTAATCTAGGTAGCATGTACCTGTTAGATGAATTCAAAGGATACCTTATGGAGATATGAATGTCATTTCTATCTCAATCCTCCTAACACACCTTAACTCAATAGAGTTGTAGGGAGATACAATTGGATCATGTGTGACATGATCTTATCAGTGATGAATTTTAGCATAATTATCCCTTAGTTTCCAGGTATATATGTGTAGTAGAGACTACAATGTATATCCTTAAAAAGGTTCCATGCAAGATGGAATCTAGCACTTGAGAGTGTTGCTTTATTAGGAAAATAAAGGATGGTATTGGATACCTACTTTATGACCTTGAGATTCTTAAAATATCTCATCTCTGTGAATGTGATTCTTAGAGGTTGAGACTCTTGAGAATCAAGATGAAAATGAAGTATAGGAACTCATTTAACCTTGAGAAGATAATGAGGTTCCTGAAATTGGAAACTAAAAGGACAATAAAAGATGAAACACTAATACCTCTTCAAATGAGTTTGAGGATGGATTCCATGTGTCAGAGAAATATGACAATGATCGAACTTCATGTGATGAAGCTTCTGAAGATCATAGCATGGATAGATGGATGTTAGCAATAAAAGTCTAATGTAGACTTCATATACAAGTGTTGTATATGGACCCTCGAGGATCCACCTATATGGGCAAGACCTGTAAAGGTATAAATGGATCTTCAAGAAAAAGGGATCTTGATGAGAAGGTAGAGACCTTCAAAGCACGGTTCGTAGCCATGAGCTACACACCAGAAGAGATGACATTGCTTGAAATGAGACTTGCTTTTCTGTGACCATGCTTAAAATCATCAGAATATTGCTAACCTTAGCTACACAACTTAACTATTGCATCTTCAAGATGTAAGTTAATATTGCATTCCTCTATGAATACCTCTCTGAAGATATTCACATAAAGTAGCCCCAAGGCTTCATGGTTAAGGAAAGCAAGGTTTTCAAGCTAGGGAATCCATCTATGGACTGAAATAAGCTTCTTAGAGTTGGACCATAAGATTTGATGAAATTATAAACGTTATGATTTCAGATAGAATCTTGATGAGCCATGTGAAGCTTACTGGGAGTTCCTTTGTGTTCATCATGTTAAATGTAGATGATATCCTAATCATTTAAAATGATATAAGGATAACAATAAGTATTTTATTATCTGGTTGTTCCATAACTTGAGATATGATCTCAAGGATACCTCTTGGATCTTAGTTCTGAAGGTGTTCAGGAGCAAAGAGAAGAGGGTATTGGGACTGTCACATTAGTAGTACACCTTGGACATATTCTATTTTATGGAAAAATTCCAAGAAAGGCTTACATTCCTTAAGATATGGTACTGACCTATCTAAAGGGATAGCACCTCAAAGAATTGAGGAAGTAAATACTAGAACTACGTGCACTTATGCATTAGTTACGAGAAGCTGAGTGTATGCTAGTTATGTACAAAAACCAGATATCTGCCTTGCAGTAGGAGTAGTAAAGTGTTGCTAATCCTACTATGGAGAGAAAACACTTGATTGCAGTAATAACAAAATCTTCATAGATGACAAGATCTTTGAGATAGTTATCTCAAAGTCTTATCTTCAAAAGTTTAAGACCTTGTAGATAATGATCTATAAGGGTCTTAACCCTATGAATACCTTAGGAGATAGAGATCTACAAGAATAAGGGTATTCTGATAAGGGTTACGGAAATTGTTGACACGATTTTACGTGGTTTAAAATGATGATTTTATCAAGTCATTGTTTTCCCACGATAAATCGTTATCAAACAAATAAATTACAACTACAAGCACAATGGAGGTAATACAAAATGCATATGGCAAGTAGAGGTTCGAATCCACAAGGACTAAGCAAATTTGCAATATTTTTTTAACGATGTATACTTGAAAAGTAAATGATATTTCAGAGGTTGAATAATAAGTGAGCACAAAGTTAGGGGATGCTTTGTTCAATGCAGAACTACAAAGGGGGGTGGATTTGTAAATTTCATATGATATTTGAAAAGCATGAAATGAAGAGATTAGATAAAGATAATATAAATCTTAATAAAATACGAATGGTTCCACTAGAAGCATCAACGTAAGATAAAGGGATTGGTTTTCTCAATCAAAATCTTGTAAGGGGCGAATGGTGATTCCAGAAAAACCAGAGCTGTCCAGAAGTGCACAACAAAAATGTTGTACGTGAAGCCTTGCTAACTGAGAGGTGCACCGAATGTGCAAGTATCGCTATAGAGGGCTGGAAGCGCAGAGGAGCACTACGATAGTGCGGGCTGGAGAAGTAGTCAGACTGGAGGAGGGTGGTGGCCGGGTGCGCACTCGCGCACAGCTGTAGACGAGGGTGCACGCACAAGGGAAGAACGCGGTGGAGGATAGTGGCTGGACACGCGCAAGTGAGGGGGGTCGCTGGAGAACGGCTGCTGGACGCACACAAGGAGGTGCGGCTGCGCGAGGTACAGGAAGTTGCGGCTTAGTTGCACAGGAGGTCACCGCACGCAGGCTGCTGGCTGCGCGAGGAGATGTGTGAGGAGAAGCTCTGGGCGAAGAGAGCGCGCATCGGGGAGAGAGAGAGTACGCTGGAGAGAGAGGGTGGACGTTCCTGCAAAACCAAACGAGAAACAAGAAATATGGGAGAGGTGTGTGCGTGCATGGAAAAAAAAATAACGAGTGTGAGTGAGATGGGTTTGCATGGGTTTATATAATTTTTTATGTGGTTGTTCATCATGCAAATAAAGAGAGACTTAAAGACAACTTTATTGTTGCATGGGGAAAAGGTGTATGCATTAGTACATGGGATGCAAGTTGCATAAGTGTGGACGGCTCCTTTCATGGGAAAGGGGAGAGATAAATGGTGCACATGCATGTATGTGAGTTATTCTAGGCATGATATTAAAGAGAGGAGATTTTGCACTATCCTCCCTTTCCATTTCTTTCCAAAAAATGTTCAATGAAATGTAAGGTCATTAATGTGCTAGTTTGTTGATTAAATTCCATGATATTCATAATTCCTTTGAGATATCCAGGGTGATCATTTGACTTTGGAAAAATAATACTTCCCATCTTATAGCTATATTGTAGAATTCATTGGGAATAATTTATCTGGATGCAGAATCATGAATGTGTTGATTTTATTCTGTGTAATTACGTGGTTTTCTTTTGATGCGTGCATGGAATAAACAAGATGTAAATTATGCGAATTTGAAGTATATGAATCAATCATTACAGTGTACTTCACATAATTTTAAGCATGTTATAATTGTAGATATTGTAATCATCACACCCCCATACTTAAGTCTTGCTAGTCCCGAGCAAGAATAAGATAAGAAATAATGAAGGAAAATAGCCAAGATAGATTGGGTGAGGGTTTGCAGCAGACATACCCACAAAGTCTTGAGTTTTCAGATCCTAACCACACAGATGCACAAACCTAAGTGGAGTTGACCCATGGATTAATGATTTATTCGAATAGTCAACTTGACTCGAGTTTTGTATTTTCAACAGCCTCTTAGTTCCAACAAAATCAAACATGGTTTCAGAAGGTCGATCAGATCAGCTCATCCCTAAGAAACAGGTATTCTCTTTGACCTTGAGTGGATATAAACAGTGTTAGTGATGGTTTTAGCTTTCGTGAGTCAAGAGAACGAGTTAGCAACACAATCTATCAAGGTACCGAATGATTCCCTATACAAATAGCCTCAGTCCTCACCTAGATTCAGGCATAATCTCATTTCACCCAAGTATGTCAGCATAGAAAAAATAGGTCATAGTTTATTGGAGAATGGGACTTAATTTCGGGGTTTTCCGTAGACCGCTTTGGTCCGTTGCTCTCATTCTTTTCCTTTTGTAGAGCATAACCCTGGGCCTCTTTGGGCCTCTTTTAAAAATTTAGGTAGCATCATTGGGCTGCTACCACGGCTTTTTGGTGGAGAAGGGTTATTTGGTGGTCTTCTTTCCTTGCTTTTTCTTTGCACATCATTGCATGATTGGTGGTTTTTGGCATTTGTATTGTGATATGCCTTTTTGTGGTATTTTTGTCTTGGGTTTTGGTATCAAGAGGTAGTATCGGCTTAATATTGTCTTTGGAGGCACGATACTGGCTTAATTGCTGACACACTTGGACTAGAGAGATCATGTTGCTCCTGAGTCAGGTTCCTTCACTGACTATAGATAAGGTTCAGGCATTGGCACAACCAAGAGGACAACTCCTCACCTCAACTAGATTGTAATTGTATCTCGTAAACTCAACTCACTCAAGCTAAGTGCAATGTGTAGTTGTTTAATATCCACTGAAGAGTTTAAGAGTGCTACTAGTTGCTCAGGTGATCTAGTTAGATACAGAAGTTCATTCACCAGTAGAATTAGTAGAACTGAGAGAATAAAGTCCAAATGGACCTGAAGAAAGTTTAAAAACTCATGCCTAGTGAAATTCTGATGAAGTTTAGTGGATTAGGGTCAACTCAACCTCAGTCTATGATTTATGTAGTGAAGATCTTATTTTTCAAAATAGGATAAAACTAGGAAGGATGTATTTTTGGTGAATTTCTTGCTTTTTGAAAATATTTTTAGGGGAATTTTTGCAAAAGAGAGTTTTTTCTTTTTCTTTTTTTTTTTTTGAAAGAGTATGCAATTTTGAAAAACTATGCAGACACCCCCCATACTTAACAGAAACCATGTCCTCATGGTGAAGATAATGTGCAATAGGAGGATCAAAAGGGATGTGAAATGTATTTTTGTTTTTGTGTGTTTTTTGTTTTGTTTTGTTTTTTTTTTGGAATGTAATGCAGAGGAGTACCCCCATACTTATCTAATGCAATGCAGTGAAAATAAACATGCGAGCGGTAAAAAGATACCTGTGAGGGAGGCTCACGAGAGTGCATGATTTAACGCCTCAGCTAGGCGATGTGATGGTTCATTTTTCCTGCAAAAGGTATGTTGTGCAAACAGGCATAGGACCATATGGTTCAACAACGGGTTTTAGTCTTTGACCATTGACTCTGAAAGTGGCTTTAGTGTTTGGGTCAGAAATTTCTATCGAGCCATTATCGAATACTTGAGTTACAATGTATGGTCCTTTCCATTTCGATCTCAGTTTTCCTGGAAATAACTTCAGTTTTGCATCAAATAACCACACTTTTTGATTTTCTTTGAATGTTTTCCTCGAAATATTGGCATCGTGCCATAACTTGATTTTCTCTTTGTATAACAGGTTGTTATCATAGGCTTGTGATCTCAGTTCTTCCAGTTCAGATAAATCCAATAGTCTTTTCTTCCCAGCCTCATCATAATCCAGATGGCACTTCTTGATTGCCCAGAGTGATTTGTGGTGGACCTCTACAGGTAGGTGGCATGGCTTTCCATAGACTAACCGAAATGGACTCATACCTAAGGGTGTGCGGAAAGCGGTGCGGTAGGCCCAGAGAGCAGCGGGTAAGTGTTGGGACCAATCTTTACGATCAGAGCGAACAATTTTCTGGAGGATGGTCTTGATTTCTCGGTTTGACAGCTCGGCCATTCCATTAGTCTGTGGGTGATACGCAGTTGAGACACGGTGTTCGACTCCATTTTTCTTGAGTAAATTCTTGACTGACGAATTCAGAAAGTGGGTGCCTCCATCACTAATGACCACCTTTGGCAATCCAAATCGAGAGAACAGGTCGTTCAAGAACTTGACAACGGTTGTACTATCGGCAGCACGAGTGGGAATGGCTTCTACCCAACGAGAGACGTAATCAACATCGAGAAGAATGTGTTGGTAGCCATGTGATGTGGTGAAAGGTCCCATGAAGTCTATTCCCCAAGTATCAAAGATCTCGACTATATGCACGGGTTGGAGGGGCATCATGTTACGACGGGTCATTGTTCCATTAGTCTGACATGCAGGACAAGATTGCGCAAAATGATGGGCATCTTTAAAGAGTGTTGGCCAGTAGAAACCGCATTGTAAGATTTTAGCGGCTGTACGCTTCCCTGAGTGATGTCCTCCACACCCAGAAGTGTGGCAGTGAGTTAGGACATCATTGACTTCATATTCAGGGATGCACCGTCTCCATATTAAATCAGTACCCTCTTTGAAGAGCAAAGGGTCTTCCCAGTGATAGTATCGGGCTTGGGCCTTGGTTTTATCTCTCTTATGTTTTGGCCAGTCATCAGGAAATGTGGAAGTGACGATGTAATTGACGATGTCTGCATACCAAGGGAGTTGAGAAGCTGACATTATGCTTTCGTCTGGAAATTTATCAGAAATTGGGATTGTGTCTGTGTTTGAGGAAGGGAATCTTGAAAGATGATCGGCCACGACATTCTTTGCTCCGACTTTATCTCTAATCTCCAAATCAAATTCTTGGAGCAATAATACCCACCTAATGAGTCTAGGCTTAGCATCGGTTTTTGTGAAGAGATATTTCAAAGCCGAGTGGTCTGTGTAGATGATGATGTGGGATCCTAGGATGTAAGATCGAAATTTCTCTAAGGAAAACACCACAGCTAAAAGTTCTTTCTCAGTCACAGTGTAGTTCTTCTGAGCATCATCCAGAGTTTTACTGGCATAGTGAATGGCATAAGGTTTCCCATCTTTCCTTTGACCCAATACTGCCCCAACCGCATAATCAGAAGCATCACACATGATTTCAAATTCACAGTTCCAATCAGGGGGCTGTAGTATGGGTGCTTCAGTGATGATTTTCTTTAGTGTACTGAAAGACTCGTATGCTTCCTTGGTGAATGTGAAATCTTGGTCTTTTTCAAGTAGTTTGGTGAGAGGGCGGGAGATTTTTGAGAAATCTTTGATAAATCGTCGGTAAAAACCGACATGACCTAGGAAGGACCGAACACCTTTTATATTCACGGGTGGACCTAAGTGAGCGATGGTCTCAATTTTCGATGGATCCACTTCTATCCCTTTCTTTGATACAATATGTCCCAATACAATTCCTTGTTTTACCATAAAATGTGATTTCTCCCATGATAATATCAAGTTCACTTCGATGCATTTCTTGAGGACTCTATCTAAAAATCCTAGTGTTTCCTTAAAAGAGTCTCCAAAAATAGAGAAATCATCCATAAATACTTCCATAAAATCACCGATCATATCAGTAAAAATTCCCATCATGCATCTTTGAAATGTTGCTGGGGCATTACATAGTCCGAAAGGCATGTGGCGGAAGGCATATGTTCCAAATGGACAAGTGAAAGTGGTTTTATCTTGATCTTCAGGTGCTATGGCCACTTGGTTATAACCGGAGTATCCATCCAAAAAGCAGAAAAATTCTTTTCCGGCTAGCTTCTCAATGATTTGGTCAATGAAGGGCAATGGGAAATGATCTTTTCGGGTGGCCTTATTGAGTTTCCTATAATCTACACAGACTCTCCAAGATGTGGCTACCCGAGTAGGGATATCATCTCCTTTCTCATTTTTCACAATTGTTAATCCAGCTTTCTTGGGAACAACCTGAAGGGGACTAATCCAAGGACTATCGGCTATCGGATAAATGATGCCGGCACTCGACCACTTGTATATTTCATTCTTCACAACCTCTCGTAGAGTAGGATTCAACCGCCTTTGCATTTCTCGAGAAGGTTTACTGTCATTTTCCAAATATATGTGGTGTGTACAGAAAGTCGGGCTTATTCCTTTCAAATCAGTTATTTTCCAACCAATGGCTTGAGAATTCTTTTTCAAAACCTCCATTAGTTGGCTCTCTTGCATATGATTTAGGTTGGCATTGATAATGACTGGCAGAGTGTGAGCATCATCCAAGAAAGCATACTCCAGATCTTTGGGTAATGGTTTTAATTCAACAGTGGTTATCGATGGAGTCAGAGTTGTAGTGTTTCGTGAGTCTATTACAGAAATAGTCTCAAATGGTGGTTCCATCATGGGCATGATCATGGTTGATGTAAGTTCAGAGTCTAATGTGTCCCATGCATTATCAAGCTCGTCAATTTCTTGTCCAGTGAGAGGGCATGGTGGAGCTTCCAGTGCGAGATTCAGATTGTATGTGGCAATTTCATGAGAAGTGTTTCTGTAAGTGGATCTAGATGTGTTCAGACTAACCTCTAAAGGATCTTTGGTGAGATGAATTGGGGCAAAGTCTTTTTGAATGTTTAGAACAGCACATCGTTCTATCCAACCACATTCTTCGGTCTCAGATTCAGTGGGAGTAGGGGTGACAAGTTCAACAGGAATGACTTGGCCATTGATTTTAAATTCAACTCTTCCAACCTCATAATCAAAATGAGCTTTAGCAGTGGCCAAAAATGGTCGTCCTAGTATGATTGGTGTCTCACTCAATATATTTGCTTGATCCATATCCATCACAACAAAATCAACCGGGAATTTATGACCTTGAACATCAACTATCACATCCTCAAGAAGTCCTTTTGGTCTTTTCACAGATCGATCAGCCATTTGCAAAGTCATTGAAACAGGTTTCAGTTTTCCTAGGTCAAATTGCTCCAGAATAGCAGTCGGGAGAAGATTGATGGAAGCGCCATTATCTAGCAGGGTGTGATCAAAGGTCAATTTTCCAATTGTGCATCTAACTAGAGGAGCTCCTGGGTCTTTCTTTTTAGTGGGTAAGAATTGGTAGATGGCATTGGTTGTTGCTTGAGGGAGCACATGTCTTTCAATATCTTCATTGTCCTTTCTACTTTTTCCCTTGGATTTCCGTTTTGGCGTGCATTTTTCCTTCAAAAATCGGGAGAAGGCTGGAACTTGTTCGAGAGCTTTTAAGAGAGGGATCTCAATGACAATGTCGGAGAATAATTTTTCTAGCTCTGGATCGATGGTGGAAGAACGAGGTTTTCTCCGGTAAAAAGCTCCAGGAAAGGGGATAGTTACGGACGGGGAGACAGGAAGGGGCATGGTTGTTTCAGTTAGCTTCTCTTCATCATCAGGCTCCTCCTCTATTTCAATTTGTTCTTCTGAAGCTAGCGGTCTGGTGTAGGCGGAAGTGGTTTTCCCATTTCTCAGAGTGACAGCATTGGCAGATTGGTTTGGGCGGGGTGGTATTTTGAAATTAACTTGGTTTCTAGATGCTTGTTGCGGGTTCCCTTGGTTTGTCCTAGAAGGTGTAAAAAATCCTTGATTCTGGCTTTGGAAACCAGGTGGTGAGGTGAAAGATCCGACAGGTGGAGGAGTTTGAAGTACTCCAGATGAGCTAGCCTTATTGGTGTTTGGATTGGGCAGCGGTTGAGGTGATAAGGCTGGGATGTACGATCTGATTTCGGCGAATTGACGTGCATTCTCAGAGTTGGCTTTTTGTTGGGCTTCAGTGGCTTGTTGTTGAGCTATAGCTAGTTGTTGTATTGCCTGAGCCAAGGCGTCGAAATTTACCGCAGTGGTGGAGGGTTGAGTCACGGGCGGTGCTATCGGTTGTCTGGGTTGGGTGTGATTTTGAAAATGAGAATTGTTCTGTCCATTCCACCCGGAATTTGGTTGCTCTCTCCATGTGTTGTGGTTATTTGAATATCCTCCTTGATTTCTCTGCACCCAGTTCACATTCACAGTCTCAGGATTCATGTCTTGATTATGGGTGAATGTGGTGTGGTCAACTTCATGGCTGGTGGGATTATTCATGGCCAATTTTTCTAAAGCTTGAGTCATGAGGTTCATTTGTTTTGAGAGGGTTTCCCATCTATCAGGATTGTCATTGCTAGATCTCTCATGACCAATGATATTGACTGTCCTCGTATTTCCACTGTATTGTTCTATTGAGGAACTGTTCACCGAATTGTCAGCCATATTTTCAAATAAATTCCAAACGAAATGTTCGTCACGGCTGATGTAGTTTCCATCACATGAGCCATCAATCACTCTCTTAAATGATGTATCTATGCCCTCATAAAATATCTGAACCAATTTCCATTTGGGTATGGCATGATGAGGGCATTTCCTTTGAAGTTCCTTAAATCGTTCCCAGGCTTCATGAATGGGCTCTCTATTTTTCTGAGTGAATGATGATATGGCTTGTCTCAGGGCATTTGTCTTTCCTATTGGGAAGTATTTCTTGATGAATGCCTCTCTTAATGAGTCCCAAGAGGTGAGTGGGGTTCCATAATTTCGTAGCCATTGGAGTGCTTTGTCTTTGAGTGAGTGGGTGAAGGCTTTCATGTAGATGTATTCTTTCTCTACCCCAGGGATACTCATAGTGTCACAAGCAGATCGGAAGTCTTGGATGTGGAGGAAGGGATCTTCAGAGTCATTTCCATAGTATTTTGGGATTAAGGAGAGGGATGCGGGTTTAATCTCAAAGTCTCCTACTTCAGGCGGGATTTGGACCCAATGAACTAAGTCCTCTGCGGCCGGGTTGTAATGTGTGCTTATGGGTGGTGGTCGGATGAGAGGTGCTATTGTATGGCGGATCGTCGCATTTTCCTCTCTCAACAGTTGTAGTTGATGCAGGATGAGGTCCATAGGGTTTGGTCTTTCTTCACCCATGTCAGATGAATTCTCAGTTGAAAGAGATGGGTTTGTTTTTCTTCTATAAATCGGGTCGTACTCTAATGGTTGTTGTACTGGATATTTCAGAGATCTACGACCTAGCATACACAACACAATACACAAGACAATTTGTTAATTCACCAACTCACACAAAAATTGCCGCGGAAGCGGTTATCTTTTCGGTTTTAGTTTAGTGATTCAACAAAAGTTTTCAGAGAAATTAGAGTCCTTAAGGATGAGGTGGGTGTGGAAGATTGTGAGAAATCGATGTCCTAATCCAGCTGGGGGATCCAGGGTTGCTACTCAGATCGTTAGATCTGCTTTTCCCACAAGAACCTGTGCCCAATGCGTCGAGGAGTTATGATTTCTCTCTGCAATCCCACGTAGCACCAGGGATTTTTGTCTCTATCCAAGGGTTCTATGTGCTCGTGATTTTTGTGTCATACACGTGCATCAAATCAAGCAATCACAATTTTTCCGCTTTCTGCTCGGGCCACTGCGGTGGCCTTTCAAGCTTATCTTTTTAAATGATCAGTACACGATTTGGTGGTCTTTGAGTTAGATTATCAGAGGGAGAAGACCATAGAGATGATGCAAAGAAGAAGTGTTTTTTAATTTTTTCGGTTTATGTTCGGAGCGCAAACAAATGCAGGAAATTTTAAAATCCTAAAATGCCTAAGAGAAAGAGGGACTCACAGTGCCTGCACTTCTGGCGCTAAATCCGTAATATTTTGTCCTCTTGATGGCGAGCTTTTCCGAGATGGGGGGGGGAAGAAAAAAAAATTTTTTTTTACAGATTACAAGTTTGCTAAAACAAAATGCTTGAAAAGACAAGTTTTTTTTCTTTTTTTTTGAAGACTAAGTACCTGCAAAACAAAAAAATACACGGATTAGATACTTGAAAACTAGTTGGAAGTGAAGAAAAAATTGCAAATGTTGCCTAGTCCCCGGCAACGGCGCCAAAATGTTGACAAGATTTTACGTGGTTTAAAATGATGATTTTATCAAGTCGTTGTTTTCCCACGATAAATCGTTATCAAACAAATAAATTACAACTACAAGCACAATGGAGGTAATACAAAATGCATATGGCAAGTAGAGGTTCGAATCCACAAGGACTAAGCAAATTTGCAATATTTTTTTAACGATGTATACTTGAAAAGTAAATGATATTTCAGAGGTTGAATAATAAGTGAGCACAAAGTTAGGGGATGCTTTGTTCAATGCAGAACTACAAAGGGGGGTGGATTTGTAAATTTCATATGATATTTGAAAAGCATGAAATGAAGAGATTAGATAAAGATAATATAAATCTTAATAAAATACGAATGGTTCCACTAGAAGCATCAACGTAAGATAAAGGGATTGGTTTTCTCAATCAAAATCTTGTAAGGGGCGAATGGTGATTCCAGAAAAACCAGAGCTGTCCAGAAGTGCACAACAAAAATGTTGTACGTGAAGCCTTGCTAACTGAGAGGTGCACCGAATGTGCAAGTATCGCTATAGAGGGCTGGAAGCGCAGAGGAGCACTACGATAGTGCGGGCTGGAGAAGTAGTCAGACTGGAGGAGGGTGGTGGCCGGGTGCGCACTCGCGCACAGCTGTAGACGAGGGTGCACGCACAAGGGAAGAACGCGGTGGAGGATAGTGGCTGGACACGCGCAAGTGAGGGGGGTCGCTGGAGAACGGCTGCTGGACGCACACAAGGAGGTGCGGCTGCGCGAGGTACAGGAAGTTGTGGCTTAGTTGCACAGGAGGTCACCGCACGCAGGCTGCTGGCTGCGCGAGGAGATGTGTGAGGAGAAGCTCTGGGCGAAGAGAGCGCGCATCGGGGAGAGAGAGAGTACGCTGGAGAGAGAGGGTGGACGTTCCTGCAAAACCAAATGAGAAACAAGAAATATGGGAGAGGTGTGTGCGTGCATGGAAAAAAAAATAACGAGTGTGAGTGAGATGGGTTTGCATGGGTTTATATAATTTTTTATGTGGTTGTTCATCATGCAAATAAAGAGAGACTTAAAGACAACTTTATTGTTGCATGGGGAAAAGGTGTATGCATTAGTACATGGGATGCAAGTTGCATAAGTGTGGACGGCTCCTTTCATGGGAAAGGGGAGAGATAAATGGTGCACATGCATGTATGTGAGTTATTCTAGGCATGATATTAAAGAGAGGAGATTTTGCACTATCCTCCCTTTCCATTTCTTTCCAAAAAATGTTCAATGAAATGTAAGGTCATTAATGTGCTAGTTTGTTGATTAAATTCCATGATATTCATAATTCCTTTGAGATATCCAGGGTGATCATTTGACTTTGGAAAAATAATACTTCCCATCTTATAGCTATATTGTAGAATTCATTGGGAATAATTTATCTGGATGCAGAATCATGAATGTGTTGATTTTATTCTGTGTAATTACGTGGTTTTCTTTTGATGCGTGCATGGAATAAACAAGATGTAAATTATGCGAATTTGAAGTATATGAATCAATCATTACAGTGTACTTCACATAATTTTAAGCATGTTATAACTGTAGATATTGTAATCATCAGAAATACTGGTTATGGTAATTGTTAAGCTGTAGTGTCAAGGACACTGTAACTAACAAGATTGAGTATTGGTTGCATAAGATGCAACATTCGCATTAGATGCGAGCACTGATACTGGGGATATGCAAGTGTCGTAAAAGGACTTGGCATAGCCTCGCGGGAACAAAGTGACTGATCAGCTTACCTAGCTATTTTCTAAATAGCCTATGATTGTTACATGAGTGTGGGTTTAAATGATTATCCCATTAATGGTTCTTTGGGATAGTGGGAGATTGTTGGACATGCGAGCCCACGTCGAGCCATTATGCAATAAATGTTATTGTAAATATCATTCCCTGATCTGAAATGAAGAATAAATAATTTGCATGATAGGTCCCTTAGTACAATTAGGGTTATGTACCATGGCCATCTTGATGATCATACAGTTGTTGATTCAATTGTTGAATCATAGAAGTTGGTGCTTGGATGAATATCTAAGGGGTTAGATTGAGGACTCATCAAGCACCGTCAAATGATTGTTAAGAGATGATCTCTAGCCTAAGTAGGAGATGACAATCCTTATCTCTAAAGGCTAATATCATACCGACCTCTTGATGCAGGTCCTCTGCATAGGAATGGAGATTCAGAGGTGTCAGATTAGTTAGGTCAAAGAGTTGACTTAAGGAGATCGAGATAACCAAAGTCCTATATCGTATGCAGTCATGATATAGGCACGCATCCTCTGACTGGAGACAGATGTGTTACTATATGTCTGAGTATGTATATTTGGCAGACCAATAGGTTGATGACCTAACCAAGGTCTATACACCGGCGCGCTGGTGTGCATATAAGGGCATATGAGTAATAAGATCTCTCAAAGGAATTATACAGGTTCAGTTGCTAAACCAGAAGGCATGAGCTCACTCATGAGATATTGGATCAAATTCCATGCGCATGGTCGTCTCGCTTTGGAAGCTTGACTGAATTTAAAGGTTTGATACATACTTTTGGAAAGTATATGATCAAGACCTAGGTATGATATATGCTTTTTGGAAATTATATGATCGATACCGACTCCCAATGATCGAGTGAGAAACTTGCTGATAAAACCATGAAGTAGACAGTATAAAGTTGATCCAATACTTCGGGTTTATTCTGAGTCTTCCAGTATGCAGGATGTATAGGTATTGGGAATACCTGAGGGTGATGTGATCATAAACGATTGTATAACCATGACGCTTCCATTCCTAGGGAGTGATGAAACGGGTCTGGATTTTAGTGACTCCTCTCGGTAGAGAAGTAATCTGATCTTACTCCAAATGTTGGACATTGATCTGAATGTGATTCAGATGCAATAAGAAGATTAGATTTGCGGTCTTGCTTTAATCAAGCATCTATGGGAGGCCCGCGATCTGGATTTGAGATATGATCTTAATATCCAAGTCACTATACGTAGAACAATACAATCGCCATGTCCTTATCTCTAAGTATTCGCGGAGAAAGCGCATTATCCTTGAAAGGGTTAAGGATAATTTCATTGTTGAGATTACGTATCCGAGTATTGAGAAAATGGATAATTAAATGTGATTTAGGTATCATGATTAATATGAATTTGATTCATATTATACAGAGAGTTATCTTAGATAATTAAATGTGATTTTATTATCAAAGAAAAAAATAATGTGAATGTGATTCATATTATTTGGGTACATGAGAATGAAAGATCCAAGATGATTAAATATGATTTAATTATCATGGATATGAATAATATGGATAGCAATATCCATATTAGTCATATATTAAAAATATGATTTATAATATATAAGAGAGAGCTATTTGTAATTGACATTTGTTAATTAAATATTGATGTGAATTGGATTCACATTGGACATTAAATTGAAAATGTAATTTACATTTTATTTTTGGTTGTGAATATGATTCACAAATTTCCAATGGCATGATTGCAATGTTCACAAAATAAATTGGATTTATTTTTATGAAATAATTTGCAACAAAAGTTGTTGCAAACATTGGAGAAATTAATGGGATATTGTATCTCATGGAAAAAAGGAGAAGGAGCCACCTTCCTTGTATGGAGGGTGGACGGCCACATTTCCTACATGGAATGTGGTGGCCGTCCACCCCATTCATGGAAGGAGGCTTGCCTCCTTTCCTATTTCTTCAATGGAGATCGATTTTATATAAATCAAATTATATTAAATATATATTTGATTTTTATTAAATTAATTGTTGTTGATCTTTACCAACACAAATCTTAGCCATTGAAAGAAACACAATCAGTGAGAACCATTGGATTTGTGTTGTCCCATGGATTGAGATCCATGGATCCCAAAATGTTATAAAAGGAGAGGCATCCCATTGCTCTTCTTGACATACAATAGTTGAGACAACAAATCTCTCTCTCTCTCTTTCTCTCTCTCTCTTCCTCTCCTGGCCGTCCACCATGGATGCCCTAGAGAGGTTCTCCATCGCCGCAACGTCGTTGTTATGCTGCCCGATGGTTTGCTTGTGGAACTCCGTCTACTTCGGCGTGTCTTGCTCGTGAAGAAGACGTCGGATCTTGTGTGTCGAGATCAGGAGATCCACCACTTGGATCATAAACATGGATTGCGAGAAGCATGTGGTTCATCCCCGCGCTTGCAAGCGTCTCCTCTGTCGGATCGGACTTGAGACAGGAGGTCTCTTCGTTTAGAGACTTGATCGCAGCCACGCTTCAAGAGGTAATCCTATTATCTGTTTGTGGTTTAGACGAAACGATCCGAGAAGTGTTCTTAGATCATGCGGTTTCGTCATATGAAAAATTTTAATTTCCGTTGCATAGAACAACTAGTACGACTAGTCGTTCTTCATCGTATTCAATACGACGCTCACGCTTCTGTGATGTGCTTGAGGATCTAACCATATCCTTCAGCCCTACCATACATATCCTTTATGAGGTTAATGTACAGTATATGTACTTGTTTGTTCTCAAAAACTCTCCACATTATCTCATGTGGAACAGAATCATAAGACTTCTCCTAATAAATAAAAATCATATGGAGGTTCTTCCTTTTAGCTATAAAAATCTATATTGTTCACCTTGACATGTGAATGGCTTCAATAGTTGAGCGATGTGATATGAATCCGAATTAGTTTTCTTTTTATTTGGAAACTTACCTCAACCTTCTTTAGATCTTTAGATCACACATTCCCAAAATTTCATTGTGTGACTCATCGTCTTGTTACCTTTGTAATTTGAACATTTTTTAATATCTCCTTTATTGCTATAAAGAGGCACAACAATGCTTCTCCTCAAATCTTGAGGTATTTTTTTTTGTTTCGCCTACTAACATTGAATAAGTTTGTTAGCTAAGTCAAATTACGCTCACCTAAAACTCTTCATACTTCTGTAGGAATGTCATCATGTCCTGCACCTTTCCCAGGTTTCATAACCTTGAAGCCTCCTTTACTCCCTTCATCCGTATTCGTCTATAGCTTGCATATATTCAAGTAATTTTCACTACTAGCTAGATCTCTCAAAGTGACCTCTTTATTTCCTTCCTAAATGAATAGTTTATGGAAATATTGCTTCCATTAGTCTTTATATCCTTATGATTAACAAGCACATGACCTTCCCCATCCTTAATGCATTTCACTTGAGAAAGGTCTTCAGCCTTTCTTTCTCTTACTTTGACCAACCTGAATATATCCTTCTGGCCCTTTTTAAAATCGAGATTTTTGTACAAAAACTTCATAAGATTTTGAGTTAGCATCGCTTACAGCTTTCTTTACTTCCTTCTTCGTTATTTTCTAGTTTGTGACAATTTCCTATGTTCTATCCTTATACAGATATTCAAAGCATACTCTTTTAATTTTATGTTTCTCTTGCACCTTTCACTCCACTACCAAGCTTTAAGCATTGGGCAAATAAGGGTCGTGGAACAGCCCATAATTGGGCAAATAACGCTTTGTTTTAATTGGCATTCTTTGAACCGTTACTTTGAATTTCTTTTCCTTTTTTTTTCTCTGAGATACGATTACTATTACTGCACGTACGATTGCAAAACGAAGTCCCATGGATATCCATTTTCCATAAAGATGTCGGAGAACTCCGTCAATTTAACTAAAAAGAATTCGTTGAAGAATCAGTTAAAAAGAATCACCATCTTGCTAGTTCCAAATTAACTTTGAAAACATTCATTTAAGCATAAGCAATGCACTCAACTACGGTCGAAACTTCCACGGACTCCAGGATCTCGCTGTAAGCTTCCAATGTCAGGATCAAGTAAATGGCAATTAGCTATCTCGGGCAAGGTCTTCTCCTTGATCTTCACTGCGACGACGAACATAATCCGATACATGACGAACATGGCGAACAATATGGTAAGATCCACCCATTTAGAGTATCCCATCTGCATCTGAAAGACATCCTTCACGAGCTCCAATCCACTTATGGTCGGCTGATCACTCAGCTCACTTCTCGGGAAGGTCAACCCTATGAACTCATTCTTGTAGAAGCCCTGAATCCCATACGTGTGGAAGGCAATCCAGTGGATGGGGTACCTCCACACGACCTTGGGAATTTTGTTTGGTTTGATTAGGTGTCCACTTGTCAATATCATGATGCATTGGATCCCTGCCCCGGTGACCGCACTCATGAGGAAGCCCGGCACGATGCTCGCAACGAGCATCATCAAGCTCTCAGCCGTCATAAGTAGCATGTAGAGGTCTAGGAGGAAGTAGGAGAAATGAGCAAAGGTCCTCTGGAAGCCGACCAAAGAGTAAGTGATGGTGCCTGCGACTAGGGAGATCAGGGAGAGGAATGTGGCAGATGACAGCGTGTGGGAGATCACGTACGTGGCGACACCGTAATCGCCGTTCAGTCGCTCGTGCTTGAATACCTATAAATGAAAGCAATGTAGTATCAAGAATCCACATAGAGTTAAAATAATGGACATGGCCAAAACCAGACAAAAGGGCATATTCTCTTTGCTTTTGTTTATGATTAATTACCAAAAAAATGCCCCCATCTAGAAATCAGAATCTCCGAGTTTGGTAAGCTTCTGTAAGTCTTTTCTGTAGATATCAAACTGTAAAGTTTAAAATTTAATATTCTTATAATACGTTTCAAAAATAACTACCCTAATTAGGAGTCGAGACATAGTTAGAATAATCTTTAACTTGCTATTGGTTTCTCTCCTAAATCTCTTTATTGTTGATATTAATCTTCAACAGGAAATTAAACGTTATATTACTTAATGTCCTTACCTTCAAGTCTTCTATGAAAGAAGGGAAGCCTGCAATGCTCATGATCGTCCAAAATCCTGATATAAATCCAAGGATATCGGTACGACGCTGAAATACATATACATGCATACATGAAAGGGCGATTAAACATTGTTAGAGAATAATCATGATACTAACTACCTAGATCAACGTTAAACAAAATGAAGGATATTAAGACGCTCTTACGTAAATTGAGGGGAAGCTGTAATCGAGGTTGAAGAAGAGAGTCCCCAGGCAGAAGGCTATGATGGTATAGATAACAATGCGCAGCCGATAGTAGCCGATTTCCCTGTACATGTTCAAGGTGGATCTTCGTGTGAGGATCATGCACTGATTGAAGAAGCTCGCCTGCCTTCCCTTCCTTAGCTTGGCTCCTCTCTGTTGCCAAAAAAACGGGGCACCGGTTACGCTAGTTGACGACTACTTTTTTTATTACAAAGAAACTATTACGGAAAAGAAAATTAGGGATCTTATGATATATTTTCAGAAGAACTTCTGAAGTCCGAGGGAGTTGTTGAGACAGAAATCCATTTAAAAGTAAACTCTGACTAATCAACACGCAATGCTCTTCAGATTCAAGTCAACGACAGAAAATATATTGGTGGATTCTTAGACCACAGCAGCACCACATTTATAAGCGTAAAAATATGGTCGTCCCGATTCTGTTGGAATAATCATATCACAGGCAGTCGCTCGTCTGAAGGCCTTTTAAAGACGCCACTGTCTGATCATCAATTAACCTGTGTTGCCGTTGTTGCAGCATGTGAGTGGAGACGATCACCCTTGGGATGCACACCAACCATCTCCAACCCCATCGGAGGGCTGTCCGATAGTGATTGAGCAGCTCCCCTGTGTCAAAGGATCCATCTCCTTGTTGAGCTCATAATATTGGCAAAAAAGATAATAAAAAATCACCTGGGAAATTCTTCTCGATAAATGAAAAATGTCCTCTTTTGGATAAATATTTTCCATCCTTGCTTGGATGATGGTTGCAATTTCTTCTTCTGGATAGATGAATGGATGATAGATAGACCTCTGGCTTCCCGATTCCCGTGTTTATTTGCCTTGGCAGAGGACAAAAATGTTCGTGTTGTTGATTCTTGGGATAATGATGTATGGACACCCGCCTTCACATGCGGCTTCTCTAAACGACCTATGCAAGATTCTCTACTTTGATGGAATTCTTATCTAGGAATGAGAGTATCACTATTGGTATGGACCACTGGGTGTGGAAAGAAGGTGATTTCACTTTTAAGAAGAACTACAAAGTGTTGATAACGGGAAAAGTAACTCTCCAAGAGGACTTGGTTAAGGATTGTTGGATGATTTGGGAGTTGAAGCTTCCGTCACACATTAGTGTACTCCTATTAGGGTTTTTCAATATTACCGGGTCAAATGGGTATCCGACCCATTCACGCAATTTTGACACTTTGTTTATGGGTACCCGAGAAAATGTTCTGGGTCGGGTACCCAACCCATCAAAATTGTTGACCCGGTGGAAAATACCCACTGACATACCGGGTACCCAATTGGGTCAACTCCCTTTCCACACACGGGTCATACCCAAACACACATATGCCCCCGATTATACCTCAAATCACCACCGTCACATGCGATGCGAGATCTTCAAAACCTCGATGAGGACCAACACGCGCCCTCCTCTTAGGATTTTCGGTAGAGAACGTGAAACATATGGCTCGAATTCGAATGTCGTTGGCACGCAGTCGTTCTTGACGAGGTGGAGGAGGAGGCTATAGAGGGACCAAAGGTTTGGGTTTTACGCTGCGAGAAAAATAATATGAGATGCGGGGAGAAATCCTGCCTGCAAAGCGTATCCGTTGAATATATATAATGCAAGGATTGTCCATCCCCTATAAAAATTAATAGTTTCGATCCGGTTTCTCCTGTACACATGGAATGTCTGTATATAGAAGGGAACACACTCTGCGATCGAGAGGAAAAAGGGGACGCTGATTTCAATTAAAATTTGTTTGGTGTGTTTGGTGCATAGTTAATCCATTTAATTCATGTAATTCTCTGTTTATCGCCGAACTCATTGTACTTACTAGGAATGTAAACGAATACGGATATATATATATATAGAAATTAATTCACTCCGTCGTCAAATTTATTGTACATATTTTAACATCGGTATCCATACCCATTTTAAAATGGATACGGATATCACTTTCGAATCTTTGATATCCAAAAGCATATGTACCCGTATATATCCTTTCATGTATAAATATAGTTGTAAAATTTATTTTTAATCATATTTAACATATACCTTTTTCATCGTAGTAATACAATTATTATGATAGAAATATATTTAATATATTTGTATCATTTGTATCCTTCCAATATATGTATTTTTAAGCTAACATAAAAGGCATTTCCGATATTAATCATTTGCAATAAGTATCAGTTGATATCTGGATCCGTTTTTTAATGCTATGATAATATAATTTTAATATCCATCGATATTCGTATTTAAAATAGATAAAGATATGGTAACACTCATATTTGCATCCCTAGTATTGACACATCCATACCGTATTTATAAAATAACTTTACGAGTTTCCTTTATTAATGAGAGAATATATTGGTTGTGAATTGCATTCATGTAATTTTCACTTTGGAAGTGATACCCATGGGTACACGTAACCCATCCATATAATTCGGGTACCCATTAAAAGCGGGTACCCGTTAGAATGGGTCGGGTCGACCCATGACCCGATAATGATGGGTCGGGGCGGGTCATTGATCGAATGGGTCGGGTACCCTTCTATGAACACCCCTAACTCCTATGGCTCATGAGGGATGAGATGCTACTCACAAAGGAAAGGTAGACTCGCATATTTCACTCAGAGGATAATATTTGTATTCTACGCATGTCGATGATAGAGTTCATTGAGCACCTGTTCTTGGCTGTGAAAAGGCAACTGTTTTCTGGCGAACGTTGGATGTGGCGTGGCTTGATCATAACAACATGTCGTCTTTCTGAGAATCTCTCCTCAACTCTCGATATAAAGGTGAAGAGATTAATGCTGATTGCGGGCCTCTGTGTGTTATGGCTTGTCATGAATGACGTAATTTTCCGTGTTGAGAGATTCTATGTTGAGAATGCAGTCCATCATGCTCAGACTCTCCTCGAGTCCTGCCTATTGTAATCATTTTCTGTTAATTTAATGAGGCGGATACATATGCATCTTTCTCCCTTTTCTGGCTTCCCAAAAAACCTTTTTTGACTTCTGCAATATTAGTTATACTCCACTCTATCTGTAATATCAGTCGTTCGCCTACCTTCTTACAAAATCTACAGTTCTGACCTTTCGTTAAGGTCAAATAAGGGCACAACTAATATTACAAAAGATCAAAATGTTGAATTTTCTAAGAATATCAATAAATATTGACTGATTAAATTTCGTATGTATTCACTATGAACCGATTCTCTTATCTTGGCGCTTAGTTTACGTAGTTAAGGTCGTTGGACTGCTAAACACCTTCAACCACCACTTCATAATTATACATATGCATAATAGAATAAAACAAAAATCAGATATATTAGATAAGCAATAATGCAAAAACAATTACGACACCGTATTTACGAGGTTTAACCGCAGCTGGGCTATGTACATACATAAACAGAGACTCCTATGCATTTAAAAAAAACAAAAAAAGTGACAAAAAATGAGCATGGAATAGTTAAGTTGCCTACTCTACGGAGTAGATCCCTTTCCTCACGTGTGTATGTTTAGTTTGGTTCTCAATCTAATCATTAGATCATCAATTGTATATCGTATCACACACTACAAGGAAAGCAAGTTGTGGCTACAGAACTATGGCCACGGATATGGGATTTGTGGCCACAGAATTAGGTTTTGGCCATGACACGTCGTGGCCAGTAGCCGTAGCTACAAGTCTCGTTGCGAGAGTTCTCTAGCCACGAATACGTTGTGGCCACTACAAGTGGCCACAGGAGTTATCATGGCCACAACTCTTATATGAAGACTTTGGCCACGGATCGTGGCTACAAAAACTAGTGATCACGGAGCTATCGAGGCCACAAGTTTCCGTAGCCACATTCCGTGGTCACAACTCATTTTTCTTGTAGTGACATATTAGTATATCACCATTGAATGTACCCATGATCGTCTAAAGAACCCAACAAAATATGCAAGTTAGATGGATTCTTTTTCAGATAAATGAAACATATCACATATAATGTGAATAATAACATGTTAACAACATATATATCATTGTATTTTTACCCACGGATACTATAATCTTTGTAAATTACCTTCTCAATTTTATAACATTGTTATTTTCTCCTTAATCCTGTAAACTTGCTCTGTTTAACATACATCATGAACCTTGCGGTTAATTTGACATTTCTTAGGCTAACTTGCTTGAGTTAAAGTTGAGTTAATCAAATCATAAGAAATTCAACAGTAGATTTTCTTCCACTCTCTCCTTCCTTCTTCTCTCTACCTTCTTCCTCTTCATTTTCCTTCCATACAACCCACTTGCTTCTCCAATCCAGGGTTGACGGTCAAGCGATGTGGGCGAGGAGGTGCAGAGGGGAGGAGATCGGAGCCCTAGGCGGGTGGGGATGGAGGGCAAAGCTCTAGGCGATGCAGGCGAAGGGGATAAAATCGTGGGCCATGTGCATAAATGGGGGAGAAGATTTGGTGGCGTGAGGGAGGAGATTAGGGTTTAGGATCCCATGTGAGAAGGAGGAAATCTGGCAGTGGCGAGGGAGGGGATCGAGCTCGAGTCGTGTGTGGGGCAGTGGGGCGGGGATATTGGGCGATGTGGGGGAGGGGATTGGAGCTTGGGTTGCATGTGGGGAGGAGGGTGGGAGCTCTGGGCGGCATGGGGAGGGGATCGAAGTTGGGGCCATGCACGAGGAGGGGTGCAGAGATCGGGTGACGTAGGGGAGGGGTGGTGCTAGGGATGGCCGAGGAAGGTGGGGGGAAAGGATGTGGGTGTATATATATAGGGGGCAAAATAGGACGCAGTCCTTTTTTAGTTTAGGAAGGCCGCCCCTTTTTTGTATAAAAACGAGGACTTTAGTAGAATACGTATATAGTTTGTATTATAGGTGCACGTTATAAATACAAAGTCGCATACAAAACTGCGTGTTATAATACAAACATTAAAACTGCAAATTATAATACAAAACTATATATGTATTATACCAAAGTTATCCTGTTTTATACAAAAAAGGGGCTGGCCTTCCTGAACTATGGAAGGACTGCATTCTATTTGAAAGAAATCCATATATATATATACATATATATATATGAGGATGAGAGTGAGGAGGGAAGAGGGAATGATTGCATCTTTTGTAAATTTGATAAACAAAAAGGAAAATATGCATCCTTTTTAACAAAATCCGATTAAATTTAACGATTAAATGAACGAGAGTTAACCATAGGATTTGTTATGCAAGAGTTAGCAAGTACGGGGTCGACGGGACAATAACGATGTTTACAAGGTCGAGATGTAATTTACAAAGATTATAAGATTTGTTCCATAAAAATCCATATATCATATATCTAACAATTATATATGTGAGGAAGAGATTTTTGGCAGGCACAACTTGTCGTTGGATGAGCGAGGGGCATAAGATGTGGCGGCCGAAGCCGTGCGGGACTCGAATGTTCTCGACAGGGGAAGAGGGATGGTCGCTGGTCACCAGAAGGAGAACTCGTCGAAAAGAGCCTCAGTGCTTTCGGTGTGGGCGACATGGACATCGTGTGGCTTCCTGTTCGGACCATATCCGTTGCTTCACTTGCAGCGGTGTTGGACACCGAAGCTTCGACTGCGGAAAGGTGCGTCGTGGGCCTCGTGAAAAGATCGTTGTTTTTCGTGGTAAGCAGGCGGTTGTCCTTCCAGGCTCTCAGGCGTTGATGCCGGAACAAGGTTCGCCGAAAGTCATTCAGGGAGGTCGTTCTTTTGCCGAGTTGGTGAAGGGGGGGATCGCAGCCCCCGGGAAAGATCAATTGGTGGGCTCCTGGTGCGCACCTCTTGCGCTTCCCCGGAGATGGCGTTGGCAGGGCTCTCATCGATGCTCGGGGGGACTTTCAAGGGTGATGTCGTTGGGTTGTCCCCGGGTTTGGTCCTTGCTCGAGGTCTGTCCTCGGTTGAAATGGGTGTGGTTCTGTATAAAGGAGATGGTTTGAGTTCGTCGTGGAGGAGGCCTCGTTTCACTGACGGGGAGTTAGCCCCTGCTCGCTATGTCTTACGGCTACGGGGGATTCCTCTCCTCTCGCGATCAAAGGGAAGACTGAAAGAGCTTTTTGCTGGCGTCGGAGAGGACCTGGTCTTGCTCTCGGATGGCCTTTTTCCGGGTTCGGATGCTGCATCGGTGACTGTAGCAGTTTGGATCAGAGGTTGTCCACCGCACCAACTGCGTCTCGGTGTGGGACGTGCGAGCTTCAGGATTTCCGTCGAAGCAGTCTCTCCGTGTGCGACGGAGCTACAGCGGAAAGTCGGAGAGACGTTCAATGGACGAGGCGCAATCAATTCCGGAATTGACGGTGCATTTCCCGATTCGGTTTCCTCGTTGCCAATTCTTGCGGACTTCGAGGTGATTGATTCGGGCATCTAAAACGGCGGGGCTTTATTTGGAAAGATCTCTCCAGTGGACGGGAATTTAAATGGCAACTTCTCCCCAACGGGTACAGCTTTCGATGTGCCACCTAATTTCAATTGTGGAGGGAAATTTGTGGGGTCATGCGCACCTTTTCCGGATCCGGATCATGGTCAAGCTTTCATTTCGAATACAATGGTCGGTGGGGCTCCTTTTTCTGGTGACGCAAGGTGTGGACATTCTTCTTGTCCGGGATCAAACAACTTGGATCCGGTTGACCCCTCTCCAGATTTGCTCCCCCTTATTTCTCCTACTTTTCAGGCTGCTCCTTCCGTGGGCGGTGTGGTGCTCGCAAACCAAAGTACAGACGGGACTCTTTTGCCGCCCATCTCCGAACTGGGGGATGTTCGTGGTAAGGATGCTGATGTAGCTCCTGCTTCATGTCCATTTACAACTGTTCAGGGGGCTGCGTGCGATGAGGATGTTGCTGTCGTGCATCCATCCTTGGTGGCTAACATTGATGCTAGGGCGCTGTCAGTCGACTTGCGGTGTTTCTTTATGCCAGAAACCTCATCTCTTGCGAGAACGGAGAACGCTGGAATGTTGTCGCATGGTGGGGAAGCGGAGGGCATTGGTGATGAGGGAGGTGACTCGTGTGCTGAACCGGCCATCAGTGGCTCTGTGGATGGCCTCGATGTGGGAGATGGTAGGCAACACCATAAGAAGCGATACAAACCAAGGAAGGAGAGATGCAGAATAACCGAGGAGGGTATTGCGGAATCAGGGGAATTAGAGAAGCTTAATGTGGCTAAGGTGGCGGGGGTGATCCCTGTTGTCGGGATTGATGCAGGTTGCAAATGAAGATGGCATCTTGGAACGTACGGGGTTTGGGGAACCCCGAGAAAAGAGGTTCTGTGGGATCTCTTTTGAATGACTGGTTGGTCGATATCTTTTTACTGCAAGAGACAAAGCTTAGTGATTGTCCAGATTTGTTATGGAAGTCCCTCGGACTAACACGCATGAAAAACTTCTCTGTGTTAAATGTTGTGGGTAGTGCGGGCGGTACTGTTGTGGCTTGGGATGGGGACAAGTTTGACTTTCTATCAGAGAAAAGGGGCAGATTTGTGTTGACGGTTGAGCTTCTCGTGAAACATCTTGGTTCAAGGATAGTGATTTCCCGTGTCTATGGGCCAACTGACCATTCTCTACTGGGGAACCTATGGGCAGAACTGCGGGAAGTGAGAGAAGCACTCCCTGATGCGGCTTGGATCGTGGCTGGTGATTTTAACGTCACTTTGTTCGTGGCAGATAGACCAGGAATGCGGGGGGGACAAGATCAAGGCTCACAAGGTTTTGTTGATCTAGTGGGAGATTTGCAGCTGGAGGTTTTCGACGCCGTTGACATAAGATACACTTGGAGAAATTATGGGTCCCGTTTGAGATTAGATCGTTTCTTACTCTCTCCAGAGATGCTGCAGTTATTCCCCATGTGCGGAGTTTCTTCTCGCCCAAGAACTAGATCGGACCATTCTCCTCTGGTCTGGGACAGTGGTGAGGAGGATATTCCACGCTCTTTTTTCAGATTTGAGAGGGCATGGCTACTTGAAGATGGATTCCATGAGCTGATTGCTGATCATTGGAGGTCAGTGGAAGAAGAGGGGTCGACTGTCTCGTGCTTGTCGCAGAAGTTGGTCAGCCTAAGAAAGAGACTGAGTAGCTTCAAGCGTGAGATAAGAGAAGCTAGGAGGGCAAATCGAACAATGGCAGAGGAAGGGATTGCGAGGCTGGATAGGTTAGAAGACTCTAGAGACCTGATGGATGAGGAGCTGAAAGAGAGAGGGGATCTCATGAAGGCTGTTGCTCTTGAAGATAAGAAGAAGGCGGTGGAATGGAAGCAGAGATCGAGACAGAAATGGATCAAGGAAGGTGATGCGAATATAAAATTCTTTCACACAGTGTCCAGCGGAAGGAGAAGAAGAAATCTAATCCGGGCAGTGGTTGTGGTGGGTTCGAGAGTGGAGGGTGAAAAGGAGATTGGGAGAGCGTTGGTGAATTATTTTCATGAGCTCTCAAGAAGGGTGGTGTCGAGGCAGTGGAGGTGGACAGGGACGGGGCTCCAACCCTCCTACCCGAGCAGTGCGAGCGCCTAATTAGACCTTTCACTAAAGAGGAGTTGAAGCTTGCCATTTCTTCTCTAAATGGCGATGGAGCGCCTGGGCCGGATGGCTTTCCTGTTTTTTCTACAGTGAGTTCTGGGAGGTAGTGGGTGATGATGTCTTTGCAGTTCTGGAGGAGTTTAGCAATGGGAATGTAGGTTTCAATAGAGTCAATAAAGCTATGTTATTTCTTCTTCAGAAGAAGGAGGCATCCGAACGTGTTGAGGATTACCGTCCCATCGCCCTCTCTAATGCAATCTATCTGATTATTGCTAAAGTTCTTGCTGAGAGGCTTGGTGAGGTCCTTCATGACCTGGTTTCTCCAGCGCAATCTGCTTTCATATCAGGAAGACAAATTGGCGACAGCTTGGTTATGGCCTCTGAGATTATAGCAGACTGGCAACGACGTCAGGTTCATGGGGTGTTGTGGAAGGTGGACTTCTACAAGGCGTATGATAGTGTTGATTGGCGTTTCTTATGGTCTGTGTTGGCCAAAAGGGGATTTCCTGATTTATGGATCTCTTGGATGAAGCGATGTGTCACCACTGCATCTTACTCTGTTCTGGTGAATGGTCGTCCTGAGGGTGGATACTTCCAGCCGCAGCGAGGTGTTCGTCAAGGGTGCCCTCTTGCACCGCTCCTCTTCGTCTTGGCAGGAGATGTCTTACCTCGTATGGTGAATCAAGTTGTGGCTCATGGTCTCACGACAGGCTATACACTGGGGGACATATCTATTCTGGTTCTTCAATATGCAGATGATACAATTTTCTTTATCGAAGGTGGGTTTGCTGAGCTAAGGAATATGTCATTGGTTTTGGACATATTCGGTGAACTCTCTGGTCTTAAGATCAACAGAGAATAATCTAGCATGATCCCTTTTGGCCTTTCTGAAGATGAAAAGGTTGCTTGTTCAGAAGAGTTGAGATGCCCATGTAGTTCAAGATCGATTAAATACTTGGGCCTCCCATTGGGTTGTGGTCGTCTACATCTTTTTGACTGGCTACCAGTGGTGGAGAAACTGGAGAGAAAACTGGCAGGGTGGAAGGGTTCTTTGCTCTCTCGTGGTGGGCGCTTGATTCTGGTGAAGGCGGTCCTGGCGGCTATCCCTATTTTCTTCTTGTCTACTAGGCTTCTTCCGGTAGGGATTCGTAATCGACTTGAGAAGATTATGCGAAGGTTTTTTTGGGGCACGACTGGTGTGGATGGACGTGCCTTGCATCTTGTGGATTGGGAGACAGTTACTTTACCCAAGGAAGAGGGGGGTCTAGGGGTACCAAGGTTGGAGCTGGTAAATCGTGCACTACTACTGAAATGGGTTGTGAGAATCTGGGTTGACAAAGAGGACTTATGTAGCAGACTCTTATGCTGCATCTACAGAGTCGAGGTACATTCTATTAATGTTATTCATAGCATTCGCTTTGAGACGTCGCTATGGAAGGGTATTCGTGCGACTTTCCCAGATCTTCCCCATCTCCTCCATCCGAGTTTAGGTGATGGCAACACTTTTTCCTTCTGGACAGATGGCTGGATGAGCAACGAACCTCTAGCCTCTCGCTTCCCACGTTTGTATGCTATCGCTGTGGACAAAAGTACTCGTGTCGCAGACCTCTGGGATAATGGGGGTTGGAGACTTAATTTTGCAGGTGCGCTCTCTGAACGACGTATGCAAGAACATCTCAACTTGATGGAGTCTCTAGCTAGGATTGAGGGCCCCACTATTGGTAAAGATCATTGGGTTTGGAGAGAGGGTGATTTTTCTGTCAAGAAGGCCTACACTGTGTTGATCAAGGGAACTAAACCGCTTGAAGAGGACCTTGTTAGGGATTGTAGGATGATTTGGAAGTGGAAACTTCCGGCACGTATTAGAGTTTTCATGTGGCTCCTGAGACATGGTAGATTACTCACCAAGGAGAGACGTGCCCGCATCTTTCATTCTGATGATAACTCATGTGTTCTTTGCAACTCATCACTGGAATCCGCTGAGCACCTATTCCTGGACTGCGATAAGACGAAGGATTTTTGGCAGATGCTTGGTATACCTTGGGTTGATCTTAGCAGCATGACATCCTTCTGGGAATCTCTCTTCAGCTCCAGATTTCGTCCAAATGCTGTGAGATTGATGCCAGTTGCGAGCTTATGGGCTTTACGGGTTAGTAGAAATGGTGTAGTTTTTCGTGCAGAGAGGTTTTATGTTGAAAATGTAGTCCACCTTGCTCGGACTCTTCTCGAGTCCTGGATGTTTTAATCATCTTTTTATTAATCTACTGGGACGGGCACCAACACGTGTTTCCCCCTTTTTTTGCTAAAAAAAAAACAATTATATATGTGCAATGACAGGGAGATAGGATAAAAACAAACGTTGATAGAGAAACGTTATGCTTAATTCGCGGAGCGATTTCTATACTGCTATGGAATTTATAGGGTAGGGTTGTGATCCAAACATATTATGTTGGGGAGATTTATCGAAGAGATGACTTTTCTTTGACCGAAACAACACGATTCCAACTTCTTTTTAGGAGAAAGAAAGGAATCTAATATAAAACATGAAGTATAGAGTAATTTAAAATAGTTACCTTCTCGGTAATCTCCATCACTCGTTGAGCTACTTCACGACTGTGAATGGAGGAAACGTAAGAGGTGGCGAGAATATCTATGGCTTTACTCACGCTAGTCGCTGTTGGATCTCCATTTTCCTGGTAATTACAAGGAGAACATATGACTTCTCTAATGAAAAAAAACACGTTTTATTGCGGCAATTATGTGCAACCAAAACGCTAAAACAGATTCACCTGTTCAAAGTTCTTGTTGATTGTCTTCAGAAAATGATCGGTAGGATTTCTTAATGGTGGGCATGGGAAACCATTCAATGCGAAAAACTACACAAGATTAAGGCATCCTAAATGTCATTTCATTTTATGAAAAATAATAATAACCCAAGGATGGAAATCACACTATACCTCGGAAGTCAATGCAGTGGAGCCATAGTAGATGGTTTTACCATCAGTAAGAAGGTACAAAGTATCAAAGAGTTCGAAGACGTCGCCGCTTGGTTGATGAATGGAAACAACTATTGTTTGTCTATTGTGTCGTGCAAGTTGGGTAATTCTTCTCATCATATGGTAGGAAGCTGCGCTATCCAACCCGCTAGTTGGTTCATCCATGAACAAGAGCTTCGGACGTGTTAGTATCTCTAGACATATCGTTACCCTCCTCTTCTGGCCGCCACTGATGCCTCTTGAAGCTTGGGCACCTATTTTTGTATCACTTGCATCTGATAGACCCATCTCTCTGATTACTTCATCTGCCCTTTCCCTCTTTTGCATTGTATCCATTGCATTCGGCAATCTTAGTTGTGCCGCAAAATATACAATCTCTCTCACGGTGAGGGTTGCTAGGAGGACGTCGTCCTGCATTACGTAGGCCTAGGAAGATAAAGGAAAGAAGAAACGTCAATAACTGTGATGCAATACTTTTTTTATTATTTTAATAAATGAATGATGAAACCTTTTTTTACTAGTCAATATAACAGATTTGCATAGAAGTATCAAATTTTTGCATATTAAATGTTAAACAAATCATGGTTGAATCCGGTAAAGGTAATATACACTCCTAAAGTTTCACAAGCAAGTACTTCCAAACTGAAGGAAGAGAGAAGAATAGCTCATAAGCCTATCTCTTGAAGATGGACAAAGAAAAGATACATAATTATTTAAGGTGGAGACTAAAGTATTAGGAACTTATATTCTCAAATATTAGATTAAAGAAGTTTATAAAGCTCTAAAGCAAAGGGAGGACAAGCAAGCTTCATGTTGTAAAAAACGAGAACAAACAAAGTAAAATCTCTATTACACATGGCCTTCAAAACCTACGCCACAGCCATATTATTTCGTCCCCATTACACATCACCACCATCTTGATTGAAAATCATCTTCTTCATGAATAAATCCCACATCGAATAAGAAGACATATCATCTTTAAGATATGCACAACCCCAACATAGATAGATGGAGGCCACGGATTAAGGGAGTTGAGAAAATATGGAATGTATATCATAGATGGCCAGAGAAACTATGGTTCCTTGTATGATCATACACAAAAATACAAATTAATGTATTTTTATACAACTCCAATTGGCATAATTCTTTTTTCAACAATTTCATATAATATATAATATAAAAATATGGACATCAGAAGCTGTTAGTAGAACCAAAACTTAATTTCCAATATGCCTATGTTTCGAATTTTATATTTGGAGCATATGAAATGCAAATTGACCTAGCCTGTCTTTAATGCTCATTTTGTTAATATCTTGAATTTAAAACTATATTGAAGTTGTGTCAGGTCCATTTGTGGTAAATCGGTTTCAAATTTCTTTCATAATTGTACCAACATCTTTTTTATTTTATATAGAGCAGTAAGAGTTCCTTTTTCTTCAATTTAAATTAAATTTTCTTGTACATTCTCTTTTCTACTAACAATTAGAAAAATTAAAATAATCCTAAAACTAAAAAAGAAACAAAAATAGGAATCCATTTATTGTGTTTTTTATTTAATATAGGAATCCATTTGTGGTAAATCGGTTCCAAGATTCTTTCATAATTGTACTAACATCTTTTTTATTTTATATAGAGCAGTAAGAGTTCCTTTTTCTTCAATTTAAATTAAATTTCCTTGTACATTCTCTTTTCTACTAAAAATTAGAAAAAGTAAAAAAAATCCTAAAACTAAAAAAGAAACAAAAATAGGAATCCATTTCTTGTGTTTTTTTACTTGACAAAAAACATGCCTATTTTCTATAGAGTAATTTCAGTATAGCTAAAAATTATTCCGCAGAAATATATGTGCATTTTTCATAATAAGTGAAATAGGAATAAAATATAAAATAATTCATTTACTGGAAAACAAAAAGTAGAAAAAGATAAGATACATGGACGGCCAGAGAAACTATTGGTCCTTGTATGATTATACACAAAAATACAAATTAATGTATTTTTATACAACTCCAATTGGCATAATTCTTTTTTCAACAATTTCATATAATATATATAATATAAAAATATAGACATCAGACGCTGTTAATAGAACCCAAAACTTAATTTCCAATATGCCTATGTTTCGAATTTTATATTTGGAGCATATGAAATGCAAATTGACCTAGCTCATCTTTAATGCTCATTTTGTTAATATCTTGAATTTAAAATTATACTGAAGTTGTGTCAGGTCCATTTGTGGTAAATCGGTTTCAAATTTCTTTCATAATTGTACCAACATCTTTTTTATTTTATATAGAGCAGTAAGAGTTCCTTTTTCTTCAATTTAAATTAAATTTTCTTGTACATTCTCTTTTCTACTAACAATTAGAAAAATTAAAATAATCCTAAAACTAAAAAAGAAACAAAAATAGGAATCCATTTATTGTGTTTTTTATTTGACAAAAAACGTGCCTATTTTCTATAGAGTAATTTCAGTATAGCTAAAAATTATTCCACAGAAATGTGTGCATTTTTCGTAATAAGTGAAATAGGAATAAAATATAAAATAATTCATTTACTGGAAAACAAAAAAACTAGAAAACGATAAGATACATGGATGGCCAGAGAAACTATGGTTCCTTGTATGATTATACACAAAATACAAATTAATCTATTCTTATACAATTCCAATTAGCATAATTCTTTTTTCAACAATTTCATATAATATATATAATATAAAAATATGGACATCAGAAGCTGTTAGTAGAACCCAAAACTTAATTTCCAATATGCCTATGTTTCGAATTTTATATTTGGAGCATATGAAATGCAAATTGACCTAGCTCGACTTTAATGCTCATTTTGTTAATATCTTGAATTTAAAATTATATTGAAGTTGAATCAGGTCCATTTGTGGTAAATCGGTTTCAAGATTCTTTCATAATTGTACTAACATCTTTTTTATTTTATATAGAGCAGTAAGAGTTCCTTTTTCTTCAATTTAAATTAAATTTCCTTGTACATTCTCTTTTCTACTAAAAATTAGAAAAAGAAAAAAAAATCCTAAAACTAAAAAAGAAACAAAAATAAGAATCCATTTATTGTGTTTTTTATATGACAAAAAACGTGCCTATTTTCTATAGAGTAATTTCAGTATAGCTAAAAATTATTCCACAGAAATATGTGCATCTTTCATAATAAATGAAATAGGAATAAAATATAAAATAATTCATTTACTGGAAAACAAAAAAACTAGAAAACGATAAGATACATAGATGGCCAGAGAAACTATGGTTCCTTGTATGATTATACACAAAATACAAATTAATCTATTCTTATACAATTCCAATTGGCATAATTCTTTTTTCAACAATTTCATATAATATATATAATATAAAAATATGGACATCAGAAGTTGTTAGTAGAACCCAAAACTTAATTTGCAATATGCCTATGATTCGAATTTTATATTTGGAGCATATGAAATGCAAATTGACCTAGCTCATCTTTAATGCTCATTTTGTTAATATCTTGAATTTAAAATTATATTGAAGTTGTGTCAGGTCCATTTGTGGTAAATCGGTTTCAAAATTCTTTCATAATTGTACCAACATCTTTTTTATTTTATATAGAGCAGTAAGAGTTCCTTTTTCTTCAATTTAAATTAAATTTTCTTGTACATTCTCTTTTCTACTAACAATTAGAAAAATTAAAAAAATCCTAAAAGTAAAAAAGAAACAAAAATAGGAATCCATTTATTGTGTTTTTTATTTGATAAAAAACGTGCTTATTTTCTATAGAGTAATTTCAGTATAGCTAAAAATTATTCCACAGAAATGTGTGCATTTTTCGTAATAAGTGAAATAGGAATAAAATGTAAAATAATTTATTTACCGGAAAACAAAAAAACTAGAAAAGGATAAGATACATGGATGGCCAGAGAAACTATGGTTCCTTGTATGATTATACACAAAAATACAAATTAATGTATTCTTATACAATTCCAATAGGCATAATTCTTTTTCAACAATTTCATAATATATATATATATATATAAAAATATGGACATCAGACGCTGTTAATAGAACCCAAAACTTAATTTCCAATATGCCTATTTTTCGAATTTTATATTTGGAGCATGCTCACCTTTGTGCTCGTTTTTTTAATATCTTGAATTTAAAATTATATTGAAGTTGTGTCAGGTCCATTCGTGGGAAATCGGTTTCGAGATTATTTCATAAATGTACTAGCATCTTTTTTATTTTATATAAAGCAGTAAGAGTTCCTTTTTCTACTATTTAAATTAAACGTCCATGTACATTCTCTTTTCTACTAAAAATTAGAAAAAGTAAAAAAATCCTAAAACGAAAAAATAAACAAAAATAGGAATCTATTTCATGTGTTTTTTATTTGACAAAAACATGCATGTTTTCTATAGAGTAATTTCATTATAGCTGAAATTTATTCCACAAAAGTATGTGTGCATTTTTCATAATATATGAAATTGTAATAAATATAAAATAGTTCATTTACTAGAAAACAAAAAATTAGAAAAAGATAAGATACATGTCAAATATATCTAAATTTTTAACTAAAATTTTGTAGCTCTTATTCAAAGTAAATTTTGCAAAATGTTCCTTCTTATAAGTTGCAGATCTCAACATTTTTTTAAGAATCATTTTTTTTGCACTTTTTTATCCATGGTCGTTTGAAGCGCATTTCATATTTTATGAGGGATTTAAATTTAGCAATTTTTGGGGAGCACCATTTGTTGCACTCCCCATCTTCAACTTCGCACAGAGCCGTAAATGCCTTTGCTTGATGCTTTACCCCCCGCTTCCACCTTGATTTGTTGCCACTATGATCAACCATTTGCTCACATCCAATCATCGTTCACTAGATCTCCACCTACCTCTCAGTCTAATCCCTCTAACCATTGTGCATTGTGATCTTAAAACCTTGCTAAACTTTACAAGAATCTTATCTCATTGTTTGGAGCCCTAACATCTATAAAAATATAGTGTGCTTTCCTTGGGTGATACAAAGTTGAGGTCTAGACATGAAGCACATGCGAAGCACGCTACAATGAGAAAGAGGTCCAGAATCATGAATCGTGGTTCATAGCCTTCTTGGTTGGTGTTTAAGCTTCCTTCTTGCGATTGGATGAGTGGCCATCATTTGGGCCTTCAAGTGCTTCAATCATAAGTTGTATGCCCCTTCTTCCTTATTCAATTTTGTATCTATTATCGTTAGAGTCATTTCACCTCATCTCCGGTATTCATCCATTGGACCATGCAATTTGAGTTCTACATGCGTCTACCCATTTTAGTCACCTCCATTTCTCCCATGAAATAAATACATGATAGTTTCCCACTTCGCTATTCCTCCTAGTGAGGTAGAGGACTTACTCGACTTCTATTTCTTATTTGATTTGAGGAGTTTTTTCAACAAATCATGTCACTTCAATTTTAGGAGATTCAACCACCACCACAGGTGAGAAGGACCCATGGTGCCCTCCCTTTCTTGTCTATATTCCACTTATATTGGTCATTAATACTAAATATTTTATTAAATTGTTTTAAGTGATTTAGAGTTGTTTCGAGGCTTGGAACACCTATAGTCAATGATGACAATTTTTAATATCATCCATTCTCCTTGTATATGTGCTAATCACCATCATGACCTTCGACATCATCTTCAAATCATGAGGGGAGATAAAAAGGAAGAGAACAAGATATAGCACTCAAATTTGGACCATTAAATTTTGAGATATTAGTTGGTAGAGAAGTGCCTAGGTCATCAGAGGTCTGTTTGGGTGACGCCTCACTCGATTGGGTTCATTCAAGAAGAACGAAGGAGGTCATGCATGTATCTACCCTAACCATTTGATGGAAAAGGGGTAAAAATTTTGCACTCATGCTCCTCCACCTTTGTAGTACAACTAAGTCCTACCAAGGGACTTGTTGAAACTTGAATGTGTGTGTATGTGTGTCTATATATATATATATATATATATATAGGAGTGATCCTATGAGAGACAAAACCTGTGAGAGCATGAGAGCATGCATTCTGGACCACATGATCCAACCAGGAGAGAGAAGACCAAGAGAGAGAAGGCGATCATGTGGTCCAGAATGCATGCTCTCACATTTTTTTCTCTCTTAGGATCACTCCTCTCTCTCTCTATATATATATATATATAGGGGCGATCCTATGAGATGGGATTTTGGTGAGATGGAGCATTCTGGACCACTAGTTCCAACCAGGAGAGAGAAAGGTAGGAGAGAGAATACAAAAACTTGGGGTCCAGAAAATCCCATCTCACCATCTCACAAAATCACCATCTCACAAAATCTCATCTCATAGGATCACTCCTATATATATATATATATATATATATATATATATATATATATATATATATATATATATATATGGAAAAATGGGGTGGGGGCAGTTCCAAAAAAGTAAAAAAAATGCGAAAAAATGGGGTGGGGCAGCCATGTTGGCTACCCCCAGGGGGCAGCCCCATTTTTCCCATATATATATATAGGATTTCTTTCAAATAGGACGCAGTCCTTTCATAGTTAAGGAAGGCCAACCCTTTTTTGTATAAAACAAGATGACTTTGGTAGAATACATATACAGTTTTGTATTATAATGTGCAGTTTTAATGTTTGTATTATAATACACAGTTTTGTATGTCGTTGTGTATCTATAACGTGCACCTATAATACAAACTGTATATGTATTCTACTAAAGTGCTCGTTTTTATACAAAAAAGGGGTGGCCTTTCTGAACTCAGGAAGGACTGCATCCTATTTGAATAGTAAACTGTGAGGAGGGAGTACCCCTGTGAATAGTACCCAACCCAACCTGCCCAAACCTGCAACCAAACGAACCCTAAGAGAGCTACCTAGGTGTGTATAGTGAGTGACTTGATGATAAGTGGTATGTATGCAACACATAGGTTCTAAGTGGTACTTTTGTGGCTCTTTGATCTTTATGCATCTTCATGATATTTTTATTTTAAATTTTAATTTTCTATTTTACATTTCTATATTTATTTTATATTTTTGGCTTTTTAATTAATTTTTTAGAAATATTTGATTTTATAAAAGGTATGTGTGATTTTAAGTTTTTAGAGATTTAAGTAGAATGAAATAAGGAAAAATAAAGGGAAAATATTTTTTATTTAAATTTTGATAAGTTATTTTTTGGAGGAGGTTTATGGTTTTCATATTTTAGGATATTTTTGAAAAAAGAAGAAGAAAGGAAATTTTACTTAAGTAAATACAAGGGAGATAGAAAATAACGAATAAAATAGAGAATGGTTCTATAGTATGATATGGGTATTTTCAAAATAGAATATTACAAAGTCGACACTTATTTTTTAGTTTTTGTGTTTGTGGAAAATATATGGAGTTTTGCAAAGATTTTTGGACTTATGTATCAAAGGGAGTTCAACATTCTAATTTTTCAAAATTATTTGACAAGAAATAAAATTAGCAAAAATTTTATATTGAGAAGATGATGATTTTCACTTTTAATATTTCAAAGGTAGTAAATGTAATGTTCATGTAAACTAAAATTTGGAGTGATATATTAATTGTAGGTGAATATAATGTCCATGAATTTCCAAGATATTACCATTAAAACTCTATAGAAAAAAAAGGTCTATACACATAGGGAATTTTTCAAACTTCATTGGAGTTTTCATTTGCAAAAATGTAGGAGTTTTTTTCATTAAATAATGGGCTCCTAATATGATTACTTCCAACCCAATAAATTAAACTAGCAGTCTGGTGAATCTCCACTTCATCATCTTTATTCTATCATTTTGGCCTTAAAATCCTAGCTAATGCATGTAAACACCCTCAATTTGAACAAATTGACATTCATTCTCTGTTGCATAAATACTGTATAAAATACTATTTTTAATACCAAAATTATAGAATAACGAAAAGAAAAGAAAACGAATAAAATGCCAAAGGTATTTTATGACCCTAAACCCCAAGACCTAGGCATCTTGATGACTATGTCGACAAGGAATAAAGTGGGGAGAGATAAGGGCCAATTATTCAATAAAAATACCATTTATTAATTCATCAATAATTCATTTTTGGGACACTTTTTATTTTCTAATTTTTATAACTTAAAAAAATAAAATTTCTACATGAAATTGTAGATAATAATATATAAAAAATACAAAATTGATTTCATTAAAATAATGCACAACGTAAAAGTTATACTCTGAATAATAGTTGTATATAACTTTTAATAAGCTATTCACTGAAGGTGGTTTCATATCTTTTGGATTTAAGGTGTGAAAGTTAGGCTTTGGACCCCTATAGTATATTTTACCCGATTAAAATATTCATTTTATTTATTCTTTAAGATTTTTATAATTTTATATTTTTGTAACGTTGTAAATATTACTTATAATTTGTGTACATATTAAAACTAAAATAAAATGATAAATAAAATACTAAAATAAAATACAAAAATACATAGACAAAAGACCTACACTTATACTTGTATACTTACTACCCTATTTATTTAAGTGTAATTATGACATTAAAAAATTATAATAAAAATATATTTATGTACATAAAAATAACTTATAATTATAAAAAATAATAAACTAAAATAATAAAATAAAAAATAAAAAATAAAATTAGAATACATAAAACATAGAAGAATATATCTATATATAAAACCCTAAAAATAAACTTACTATAAATAACTTTAATAAATAAATAATAATAATAAAATACTATATAAAATAATAAATAGTTTTTATTTTATAATCTAAAATTAATAAAATTGTTTACTATTTATTATATAATTTACAAGAAATTTAGAGCACGGTTTTTCTCAGTTGGTCCACATGGACCAACTGGGTTTTGTCTTAAGTTGAGCAATGGTCAACTCTCTGTCTCGCTTGCAGACTCTGACACCCCTATCATTTGACCTCACTTTCTTCCCTTTTTAGAGCTCAATCCTTTCACTAACAATCTTTGATTCTTTCTGCACTTTTTGCCCTCTATCCTTGGTGATTCATGCTAGCTTGACTCCTCGAGCTGTGGACCATTAAATCGAGCATCTCTCCTCGATCGAAGCTCCCTGTCCAGCCTCCATGTACCAAATACATTCGATTCTTCCTCTCCAAATTGAATCTCCTTTGACCTTGTTTGAACTCCACTTTTGCGCTACGGATCGACATATGTGACAGGGGCATCTCCAGCTATTTGGGGGCAGCATCAGGAGAAGCTATAGTTGTATTCCACCATCTCCGGCAGCACTATTGTTTTGAGGTCCCCCTTCGAGGCCCTACGCCGCCTTAAGGTATCTCCTTTTATCGTATTTACAAAGTTGTTATTCTAGCATTTCTTTCCTACATCTAGATTAAAGTTTAATCACATGATTTCGTATTAATCGACCACTTCACAATTTGTAGGAGCTGAGCTCCAACGAACCGTTTACAATACACCTCGACTGTTTTCCATTGCGCCATCCACCTTCGCATCATTCCTCTTCGCCTTATCGTCACTCTAGGGGCCATTTCATCCACCCAGATCCCTCACGGATCTGGTTCGCCACTCTCTCTTCTATGGCGACCACCGGAGAGCTCCATCTGATGCGCTCTTTGCCCATTCCCTCTTCTGTTGCACCCCGAGCATCATATTTTTTGCGACCAACCCCATGCAGGAAGAACCAACAAGGAGACTCTCTCACACCTTATTGAACTAGGGGTGAATCTCCTAGGTCCAGGTTCTCCGTCAGAAAATGCCAATGAGCCCCACACCATTTTGATGCACTTTGAAGGTAGAGGACATCAGCAATAAGGTTTTACATCAAATAGGAGGGTCTGAGAGTGCCACAGCCGCACTGCATAGAAAGTTCACTCGCACGATGTTCTTCACGTGTTCCTCTAGTTGGTCACATAGCCATCCAATCATCCCCATTCCTTTTGACTCTAGCCTTTTATTTTATTTTATTTACACTTATGCCCCTACCAGGCCATGGATTTTTTAGTGTTTATTTTATTTATTTTAAATAGCACTTCTGCTCATAAAACTCCCAAAAAATAGCATTAAATTCCTATTACATTGTAATTTCATGCTATATTTTTATTTTGCAATTTTAGGATTTTAAATATTTATTAAAAATCATTTTGAGTGCACCTTTGCCTATCTAAAGTATAAAATCTCTAAAAAATATAAAATCTTTTTGAAAAAAATCCAAAAAAATATATTTTATGTTTACATATTTATTTTCTAACTCCAAAAATTAAAAACCATAAAAACAAAAAAAAGGAAATAGAAAAAATAAAAAAATCTCCATAATCAAGGATAAAAATATTCAAAATTATTGAAAATTCTAAAAATTTATTTTTTTTCTATTATGTATTTTACTTATATTTTTATTTATATATTAAATTTTATTTCAAGAATTTTGGTCCTATTTTTTTATTTTTAACCTTCATTTCAATTTCGATTATTTATTTAATCCCTTATTTGTAATATTTTTTTACTTTAAAAATCCATAAAAAATAGTAAATTCTCTAAAAAATTATAAAAATAGTAGAAAAATATTCAAAACCCAAAAAACATTTTCCATATTTTGAGTCTTTTTATTAGTATTTATAATCATATTAGCTTATACTGTATATATAGTATTCTATATCCTATATTGTATATTTAAAAGAAAAGGAAATATAAAAATTCAAAAACATAAAAAATATAAAAATATAAATTTAAAACTAAAATACAAAAATATAATAAAAAATATAATAAAAAATACAAAATATAAAAACCCACATAAAAATTGACAAAGATCACATAATCATTTTTTTGCATTCATTTTCCCGATTAACCTAGTTTGCTCGTTGTGTTCGACAATCTACACATACTTATAGCTATACACATATTTGTAGAGTCATAATAAATTTTAACTCCACAAATTATTTTTCATTGCTTTATATTGATTTTCTGGGTTAATTATTGATTAACCAAGGTTTCGTGAGTTGTCTCTTCAGTGACATTGTAGTTTCGCCTTGTGCTGACTACTCTAGACCCTTGTAAAATCTCGATTTATCAAACGGTGACATTGTCACGGAGCAACTGCGCATAGATTTGTCTTATTCGATTGTGACTTCTTTGTCTCTTTTGTCCATATTTTTGCTTCATTTATTTTTTTTCTTTTATTTGATATTAATTGTTGAATTGTCTAACCACTCTCTTTGTTTGTATTTGTTGCGAGGAACGTGGATTGAGGGAGACACTCTATTCGGAGTGCCTGCGTACCCACGTGAGGCGACTTTCTGACCTAGCATCAAAGAAGGACTTGGAGAAATTTCCAAGACATGACTTTTTGATCATTTTATTCTATCTATTTATTTTTGTAAATTAAAGTGAGAGAGAGACTTATTTATTGTAATATTCAGGACTCTCCAGGACTCCATACACTTTACGATGTCTAGTTCCCGAGGGATTGTTCCATTGGGGGCCTCGTTGATTTTATCGCATTTTTTAACTTTATCATTCGTTTCCCGAGTTTTCAATTTTCTTTATTTTGTGTAATTGAGCCCTAGTTGTAGGAGTTGCGTGATGATAGATTAAGGCCAAACATCTAATATATTTTCCTGCACCATTAGTCTCATTTCGACTTAGTCAAATTTTGAATTGTAACTCAATTAGATTTGGAATCGAGTGTCGAGAGGGACTCTACATGGTGCTTGCAGGACTCACTGGTAAGCACAGAAGCGTTCCTCAAGATCAGATTTTGGATTCCATCTTCGAGTAATTAGCATATGTGCTTCATGCTAATAGAAATTTATGTACCTAGGGCTACTTCATCAACTTGCACTTGCATATAGATAGGTTTCGATTCTGTTTAGCATCCTTGCATGTAGAGAGCTGGAGGCAAGATGAGCATTTACGCTTTAGCAAGCATCATTGATTTCGCCTCGTAATACTTTGTCGACTCTCTCCCTCTGATTTTGATCACCTAGATTGCTAAAGGAATTGATTCCCTAATAGGATTCATAAGTTTTTATTTAAAGAATATAAAAAATTGATAATCAATAAAATTGGGACTGTTAAATTACTTGACCCTAAAATAGACCAAAAAGAAAAAAATCATTGTCATGGGGCAAGTAATCCCCTCATTGTATTCGTTTCAAATTGCTCACATACACACTAAAGTTAGCGCCCAATTCCCATAACCCAACTTAAGTGCTTGTACAACATCTTGCATTCTCATCCGACTCTAAAATAGACAAGATAAAAAGACAAAACTATCATGGTCGTCACTAAGTTGAGTAGGTTAATTGAGGGGTGTGTTTTGTTTTGTGTCTGTTTGTTTGTGATTGTTTGTATGCATTCTCGATCCCTCCGTGCATTGGCATCGTTTTTTTCACATCTTTTGACTTGACCTTCATGCTCTCTTGATCATTTTCTCTTGTTTTGGTGATGGTCACATGGAGTGAGTTTTGTCCAAATTTTGTGGATCCCTCATACCCTCTAGCTAGTTGATGAATACCCATTCATCACTCTTTGTTCTTATATTTTAGCTACAAAAACCTTTGCAAATACATGTATATTCTTGTAAATACAAATAATTACCAAAGTGCATGCATTTTATAAAGTTTAATAATTAGCATGTTTTTTGTGCAAAAATAAAAGAATAAAGAGACAAAAGAAAAAGAGGGAGATATTTAGAGAGCGACCTAATCCCAAGGGAGGGCTCAGCATGGGCCTGACCGCATAAATGCCCAAGTAGAGAGAGATAAGGAAGCTCATGTGTACATATACCTGTAATTAAATAAAAAAAATATTTTCCTCTAAAAATAAAAATAAAAATGGGTCACATTAATTTGTAAATATTTGTATATATTTGTAAATATTAAATTAAAATAAAAATGAGAAAAACAAAACAAAATTAAAAATAGGTGAAAGTACCCCTCATTATTGTACATAAGCCATGTACATAAAATCACTTATGTATTTATTTCTCCTTGTAAATAAATCAATAAAATTCCATGAAAATACGTATATACTCCCTTATTTCATAATGTATATAAATAAAATAAAAAAATCACAAAAATAAAATAAAAACAAAAAGAAATAAAAATTAAAATCAAAGCCACCTTGTATAAATATCATACATGGATATAAATAAAACTATTTATTTCAACCATGTACATAATTAATAAAAATAAAATAAAATTACCATATTATTTCAAATTTTATCCTATAAATAAATAAAATATAAAATTGGGATAATTTGCATAAAAATAAACAATTAAAATTCAAAATTAAAAATACATATGTATATACATGTATATAATAATAATATTTTGTAAATACCTAAATTATATTTCAAAAAAATAAATAAAAATCACAAAAAAAATAGTTTGAAAATAAATAAACATTTTCCATGTTTTAAGTTTTTCGAAATTAATTCATTTATTTATTTTATTGAATTATCAAGTATTTAATAAAATCTGAATTTCCATTGGTCCACGGGGGATTATTGACCCCCGGTCAACTCTCCCCCGCTGACCCCTTCCTTGCGGATCCGAGCGACCAACCCAACTTCTCCCATTTATCCGCGCTCAATCCGCCTACCAAATCCGTAAACCCCGGGCTCTACTTCTTCCTCTTGCATCCGTGATTCACGCCCGGCAGGGGTTCTTCCCCAGCTCTTCCCTAGTCAACCTCGACCAGTAGGTAGTTCCCGTTCTTCCTTTATTTCTTTAATTTAGCTTTTCGCCCAAACCGCCCCGTCGTCGACGAGCCATTCCGACCACCCTACTAGCTCACCTTTCGACGATCGGAGTCACCTATCATCTCTGCCTTTCCCCCGCGCACCTTCTCCGCCCAACCATTCAACCCAGTTCGCAAAGGAACTGGGAATGGGGCTCCACTATCGTCGCTTCGCCGGAGCCCCTTCGTCTCGACACACAGATCACCTCCACCACCCCTGACCGGGTCGAGGCACTTTGCACTCGACCCAGGAGTCTGTTGCCTTGTTTTGCAGGTCCAAACGAGTCCACCTGAGGGCTCTACCTTCTTGAGCAACAGCTCCTCCTCCGTTGACGTCGCCTGAGCTCTCTGGAGCTCTGCTGCATCATCGGAGGGGACCATTAGACGCAGGGGGGCTAGACGCATCTGCTCCGATCTTCAGCAACCCCCGAGTAGCTCCCTTGCACGCACACGACCCGGCGAAACTCGCCGGCATCGAGTTCGTCGAGCATCCTCCGCAGCCGTCCGATCATCCTCCAGCTCCAGATTAGATCAGATCCGTTCGTTTCAGGAGCTGCCATCACCGTCAGATCTTCGGAGGCTTGATCGTGACCGTCGACTCAGCGAGGCTTAGCCACAACTCTCCATAGCCGTCTGATTCCCCACGTGGCACGTCCTCCACCGTCGATCAGAGCAAGGGTTAACTAGAGGAGGCGCCCGCTACTCCCAGTCGACCGATCAGCCACGTGGCGCCACTCCAGCCCTCGGATTTAATAAAGGGTAAATATCTCTTAGGCCCTTAGCTTTTTAGTTGTTAATCTTGAGTCCTGTAAATATTTTAGAACTTTATTTTAGTTTGGTAATTCGCATAGAGGACCCTGTCATTTATTGTATTTGCACTTATACCCCTGTATGTAGTGGTGCACGTGCTTCGACACGTGATTTTGAGGGTTATTTGCATGTATGGGCCTTATGTTCTAGGGTGTTAATGAATGAAATTATGTTTTTGATATTTGCAAAAATGCCCCTGTGAGTGTTGTATTTGTGCATGTGCTTTATTTCGTGGGCTTTTTATACTTTTGCCCCTGGACTTTTAGTACGTGTTACTAAATAGTCCAGGGACTTAAGTTTATTGCAATTAGGTCCCTAAGTGCCCAAGTCACGCATTTGGCGCGTGAGTTCTTGGAGAAATTGCACCAGGCCCCCTGGAACTTATCTTAATTGCATACAGGTCCATATGCACTATACCCTTGTGTTTGATTTTAATAAAATAGCAAACCTACTCCAAATTTGATGAAAATTGGATACATAGCTCTTGCCATGGTGTAACATTTTATCTAATTTTTGGAGACATTTCTGAGCATGTTTGATATTTTTAACAATTCAAAAAAAACATTTTTGTTACTGTCTAGCTCTAAAATTTACAAGAAAAATATTAAAATACCTTTAAAAATTACAAAAAAAAAATTAGATAGTGTTTGCTTTGTGTTGTTTGATTTTCTGACCAATTTTGGTCATTTTTAGATTTATGAAACCCATAAAAATTGAAAAACACTAAAAACCCCATAAATATTATAATACATAATTGAAAAATCAAAAATTAATAATTCCAGTGCCTAATTTTTCCTTGGATTTTCTACTTTACAAGAAAATGACCTTCACACCTTGATAGGGCCTTTTTGCATTTTAATTTGGCCCTCCAAGTCTGACTGGACAACAACACTCTTTTCTTGTCTTGTTTTATTTTTATAAAATTCCCTAAAAATCAGAAAAATCCTAAAAATTAACCAAAAACATAGAAAAATATAAAAAACATAAAAACATTTTTGTTCGATTTTTTTGAGCTTATTTGAGTAGTTGACTAATTGTGTGAAGTTGCTTGTATCCTTGATTTTATTATTTTCTTCATTATCTAAAATTCCAAAAAAATATAAAAATATTAATAATCTACCAAAAATATATGTCTTTTATTTTTCACTATTTTTAACTACTTTGTAGGCCGCAAGGCCATCACATACTCCCTGAGTCCGACCCTGTTCGCTATACCAGGCTAATCTAATAGCCAAGGCCACTATTGATTTTATTCGATTTTTATCTCTGTTTGGTGGTCTGATCCTTAATTTTTCTTATTGAGTTGAGTTTTCGAGTGACTAAGGTCGCAACGACCTTCGCTAGATTTTATTCCCCTTAGTTCATTCATGAAATTTTTGGGCTCATCACTAGTCCACCACCATTTTTCCAGGAGGATTTTGCTCCTGACCCTTGTACATATTAGCCTAACTCACTATTTCAGGCATCGGATGTTGAGATTGATTTACCACCACCATCGCCTTCACATTTCGACAATCCACTTTTCCAAGAATACATTGATCTGTAATGTGATTTTTGCCGACCACCCTCATTCCACTCACCTGATTCTGAGATTTTGGAGTCACCTTTCATGATGTCCACACATGAGACCTTGAATCAGTTCATGGAGCATTTTAAATTGAGGATTGACGACCTCACTTGCCTAAATAAGAGCCACATTGATGCTTCACAATCCGACGATATGAATTAACTTGAGGGTGACCATGAGAGCTTGCAATCTCCCAAAATAAAGAAAATGAGAAAAATTCGAAAATTCGAAAAGAATTCGGGAGACACAGTGTTGATTTAAATTGTGAGGAGAGGGCCCTGATGCCCAATCATTTACCCACACATCCATTCACACCTTGTCCCACCCTTGACCCCGAGGACGACACTGTACAGACTGCTCTTCATTGTAATTGTGTAGATGTTGATTCCTATCTCCTCCCTTGTATGGAGGAGATCCAAAAATTCAAAAAAAATATTGATTAAACCCAAAGTGGCGACCACCATTCATGAAATCATTGATGTCCCACTTTGCCAGGCCATGACCCATTTATATGCTCCTCCACCTAAGAAGAAAAAGCAGAGGAGCAGATCTAAGCCTCATATCTGGACCCTGGCCACTACCCACGCCATCACCCACTGTCCAATTTCTAGGAAAAGGAATACTGCCACACAAGTCATTAGATGCACCATTTCTGACTATTCATGTGATCATACTCTCCTTGACGGCGGTGCTTGGATTAGCATAATACCCTCCTCGTTGGTACAATCTTGTTATTTAGGGCCTCTCAAGAAAATCAAGATGATTGTTCAGTTTGCTGATGGCTCAATAAAGAGGTCAACGGGTATTCTAGAGAGCTTTGTCATTAGGATTCAGGGCATGAGCTACATTGTTGACTTTGTTATATTGCCCATGGAGACCCTTAGCATTGAGGAGCATTCTCCAATCATCCTGGGACGACCATTTCTTATCTCTACTAGAGTCGTTATTGATTATGGATCATGAGAGATTTGCTTCCATCATGTTGACGAAAGCGACGTGGTCATCGCTGCACCTATTGATGACCAGAGACATGCATCTAATATGACCACACTATCTTAGCTGCCCCCGAGGACTATGACCTTGATGAGACTATTGAAGATTTTTGTTGTATGTTGGATTCTACTGAGACCCAAGAATTTCTCTCACGGGAGGAAGACTCAAAAAGTATAGACCTTGGAGTTTCCTCTTTTGGTACTTGGCGATGTGTTAATGACATTCGCACGATTTACACGATTGATACCTTTGAGCATAGGGTAGAGATTGATGATATTACTAAGGTCGAATTTGATTTTATTGCTTTTATAAAGGAATTCGGGCCTTTTGATGAGGATGATGATCCAATAGAGACTCGCTAGGCTGTACTTGACTTTACTTCTTCTGATGATGAGTTCGAGCCTTTTTACTTTGATATTTGCAAGACACCCAAGGCCGAACGTATCCACACTTCTTTCATTGACTTGTTCATGCCTTTTCACTTTGAGCCCAGTGAGGATCTTCACCAGGTCGACTATGATCAGCTTCTATCTATTGAAGATCCCGATATCGACCTACATCTTATCAGATCCATTCCTCAATGGTATCGCAAGAAGGTTCACTTTCTACCTTCTTGACCTCTGTACATCCTCTTGTATATTCGTATTCGTTTATCTTCCTTCCATCTCCTATATCACTCATCCACCCCATTTTTATGTGTGCCTTTCTTAGGACGTACTTTATCCTAAATATCAGGGGGTGGATGAGCCGAGTGTTCTTTCTTCATTCCGTTTCATCACTCTTGTTGTTGCATATACTTAGGGTTCTTTTACACAAAATATAGGGGGAGTGATGCGTACTTTCTCTTCGATCTTTGCTTCATCTTCATCTTTCTTTTCTTCTTTTTGTCTTTTCTTCTTTTTGTTTTCATTTTTCTTTTTTCTACAAAAAGGTGTCACCCCTTTTTGTCAATCTTATATACTTAGGATGTACTTTATCCTAAGTATAGCGGGGGTGCATCCCTAATTTTGTAATTCTTTGATCCTCCCCATTGTCTGCTCTTCTTGTCAATTCTTAGGGATAATTTACACCAAGTATAGGGGGGACAGTTTGAGTATGATATGTTCTTTCCCACCCTTGACCCTCCATGTCTTGTGTACATTCTGCTATGCTTAGGATTAATTGATCCTAAGTATAGGGGGCGGTTGACTTCTCATCCGTTCATTCATTATTCGTTTATTCTTTAGTCATTTCTATAGTTAGTACAAGTTTTGTTTTCTCTTTTTCTCTCTGATCTATGAGGACATAGCTCAAGCTATGTATAGGGGGGTCGTATATACTCCATATATATTTTAGACATAACTCATACTTTCGTATTTTCGATAATAATTATGGCTAAAAATATTATATAAAAGACTATTAAATGTAATAAAATCACTTAATAAAATATGCATATTATTCCTCAAAGTCTTTTGTATTTAAAGTTTAATAAATCAAGTAAAAATATTTTTTGCAAAATGTTAAAAAAATAGTTTGAAAATATTTTTGAAAACTATTTGGAAAATATTTTGTTAATTGTTTTCAACCTTTGTAAAAATATTTTGTTTGAAAAATTTCTTTTCTTTGTGTGTAATAAAAATGTTTGAAAAACTATTTGCAAATGTTTGGAAAATGGTTGCAAAGATATTTTAAAAAATCTTCATATACTATTTGGAAAACCTTTGCAAAATGAGTTTCAAATGAGTCTAAATGTTTGTAAAAAATATTTTGGATTATAGTTTTTAAAATTATTTGTAAAATCATTTTCATATAAATTTGATGAATACATACATCACACTAAAATTCTTTATTAACTATACATAATTGTAAAAAAAGGATCACATGTCCCTTGTAATTTCATAAAAAACCTAAATTCTTGTAAATATAAGATGCATCCCCGTGTAAATATTTGTACCTATTTTTATCCAAAATGTTTTGTTTTCAAAAATCACAAAAAAAATGCAAAATCAAAAATCTAAAAATATTTGCAAAATCTATTTGAAAATACCATAAAATTTGCAAAATCTTTTTTTAAAATCTATAAAAAGTTAATAACTTTGAAAATTGTATCACAAAAATATTTTCTGCAATATGCATATCATTTACATAGAATTCATATTTTTTGGATTGTGTTTGATAATTGAACTAGTCTATGTAAAGTCCAAAGATTGGAGCTTGGTTGGACCTTAAATCTACCTAATTATAGGAACCTTATAGGAGTTGTAATTAAGGTACTTCACATCTAGTTGACTTAATTCTTTGCGAATAACAAGATTTGGTTCAATGGATTCTTGAGTGCCTAAGTAAAGTATTTGGAGCACATGTATGTCTCTTGTCGATAATGACCTAACTTGGACACATGCACCTTCCACTCAGCTCAACTCAGTTGGAGTCGTGAGGGGAATGGATATGTCGGTATGAGACACACACAAGTGGAAACATTTATCCTCATCTAGGGAGGGGAAGTGCACCCCAACCCACCTAGTAGTATATATAACTAGAGATAGGAGAGTGTAGGTTGCATAATGCTTCAAAAGAGGGATAGTCTACTGTCTCAAGAGGAAAAAGTCCTTATGTAAAAGTTGTTGTAACTAGTATTTTAAAAAAACAAAAAAACAAAAACTCCAAAAAAGTGGACAGGCCTGATTGAAAATAAAATACCTGCCAGAGTGTAAATATTGTATAGTTAATAAGCAAGCTTCATCTTCAAAGTCATACCTTGTGAGCCTGCAGCTGGAGGACTTGACTATGCTAGTCATACATCTAGGAGAGGTAGCTACACTGGCTACCATCCATTCTTCTCTTCACCCCCTCCTCTTGAGCTGGTTGTCACTCGAAATTAGAAGTGAATACTCCGCTCCTCGAGGAAAGAGTTGCTGAATTGGAAAATAATTGGGTTGTCATGCTAGAGAAGTCAGTCTCTTTGTCATTTCAGTTGAGGGATGCCACCATCACATACACTGTAAAAGTGAGATTCATAGTCATAAGGGTTTGAGTAGAGTTTTAAGATTCTCGAAGGTTGTTCAATTTCAAATCTGATTCCCAATAAGGTTCCAACTGCACTAAAATTCCAAAGGTCCGACTTGAGCTCCAAACATTGATTTTGTGAAGAAAAGTTTGACTATTAAATTCAATACACTCTTTCTTTTCTTTTATTTATTTTTCATTTTCTACACTTATTGCATAAGTGTTTGCTAATGCACATATAGGGTGATGATGAATCTCCATTTCATCACCTTTATTCTATCATTTTGACCTTAAAACCCCTATCTAATGCATGTAAATACCCTTAATTTTTACAAAATAACATTTATTCTTTGTTATATAAACATTGTATAAAATATTATTTGTAATGCTAAAATTATGGAATAAAGAAAAGAAAAGAAAAATAATAAAATTCCAAAGGTAATTTATGACCCTAAACCCCGAGACCTAGGCATCTTGATGACTAGGTATACAAGGAAGAAAGTAGGAGGAGATAAGGGCAGGTTATTCAATAAAAATTCCATTTATTAATTCATCAATAATTCATTTTTGGGACCCTTTTTATTTTCTAATTTTTGTAACTCAAATAAATAAAATTTATATATGAATTGTAGATAATAATATATAAAAAAATTATTTCATATAAAAAATAGACAACGTAAAGTTATACTCAGAATAAGATTCCAAAATCCAAACTTCCCAGACTCATATCTCAGGAATAAAAACTAGAAATATATCAAAGTCACCTTTAATTGTATATAACTTTTAATAAGCTATTTAATGAAGGTGATTTCATAATTTTTAGAGTTAAGGTGTGAAAGTTAGATTTTGGACCCCTATAGTATAATATACCCGATTAAAATATTCAATTTATTTATTCTTTATTATTTTTATAAAGTTATATGTTGAGAATGTTTTAAATATTACATATAATATATGTATATATTAAAACTAAAATAAAGCCATCAATAAAACACTAAGATAAAATAAAATATAAAAATACATAGATAAAAGACCTACACTTATACATGTATATTTACTACCCTATTTATTTAAGTATTATGATATCAGAAAATTATAATAAAAATATATATTATGAACATAAAAGGAAGTTATTATTATATAAAATAATAAACTGAAATAATAAATACAAAATAAAATTAAAATACACAAAACATAGAAGAATATACATATATAACCCTAAAAATAAACTTATAATAAATAACTTTGAAAAATATATAAAAATAATAATATAATACCATATAAAATAATAAATATTTTTATTTTATACTAAAATTAATTAAACCATTTTCTATTTATTATATAATTTACAATAATTTCAAAGCGTGGTTTTTCCTGGTTGGTCTATGTGGACCAACCAGATTGAGTCTTAAGTTAACCAATGGTCAACTCTCTGACTCGCTTGTAGACTCTGACACCCCTATTATTTTACCTTGGTTTCTTCTCTTTTTGGAGCTTGATCCTTTCATTGATCCTTTTTTATTCCTTCTGCAATTTTTGGCCTCGATCCTTGGTGATTCACACCAGCTCGACTCCACGAATTGTGGACCACTGAGTCGGGTGTCTATCATCGATCAAACCTCCCTATCTGGCCTCCATATACAAAATCCCATTTGATTCTCCCTCTCCAATTTGAATCTCCTATGCATTTGTTTGACCTCCACTCTGGCGCTCCGGATCGATGCCTGTGACAAGGGCATCTCAGCCAGTGTGAGTGGCGTCAAGCGAGGTTCTAGATTCCACCATCTCTAGCGGCACCGCCGTTGTGGGATCCCACTTTACGACCCTGCTGTTTGAGATATCTCCTTTTATCATCTTTAGGAAGCTGTTAGTTCAAGCATTTCTTTCATGCATCTATATTAAAATTTAATCGCATGATTTAGTTTTAATTACCCCCTACATTGTTTGTCGTAGCAGAGCTCTGGAGAACAGTTGAAAGTACATCTCCACCATTTTTTGTCGTGTCGTCCACCTTCACATCATTCGCGTTTGCCTTCTCATCACTCCGGGCCATTTCATCCACCCATATCCCTCACGGATCTGGTCAGTAGCTCTCTCTTCTCCATCAACCACCGAAGAGCTCCACCCGATGCACTCCTTAGCCCAGTACCTCTTGTAGTGCTCCACGAGCATCATATTTTTTGGTTGCGACTAACCCATGCAGGAAGAACCGGTAAGGAGGCCCTCTCGTGCCTCAATAAATCAAGGGGAAGCTCCCACGTCTAGGTGCTCCATCAGAACACGACGATGAGCTCCATGCCATTTTGATGCACCTTGACATGGAGGACATAACCATGAAGGTTTTGCACTACGGAGGAGTGTTTGAGACTGCCGGAGTTGTGCTGCATCACCGATCGAAGTTCACTTGTATGGTGTTCTTCACGTGTTCCTCCATCTGGTCTCGTAGCCGTTTGATTGACCCTGTTCTTCCTGACTTACAACAACTACCTGATTGGCTAAGCTCAGAATCGTTGATCTCCCTTGGATGATCTAATCTATCCCCTTGGACGTCGAACTATCATCGACCTTTGGCACCGCGACACGTGGCAAGTGACTGGGGATCTACCATCCATCTTTTCCTTAGCACTGGGTATTTTGCATTCCCTTCCCAGACATTTTTTTTATTTTATCTATTAGTGCACAAACTTTCATCGGTAGTTATTTTATTTCTGGAATTTTTGCAAACAAGCCCCCAAACTTTCTTTATTTGCAATATGGTCCACACCACCTCAACTCACGCGACCACCCACGTGAGATGGGCATTTTTCAGGTGGGTCCCTCAAAATTTTAATTTCATTTTGGCCCAGGATCATTTATGCAACTATATAATTTTGGAAAATTGTAATCTCTCCCTCGCTTTTTTATTTTTATTTACACTTATGCCCTTGCTAGGCTATGGATTTTTTTGAGTGTTTGTTTTATTTATTTAAAATAACAATTGTACTCATAAAACTCCGAAAAATAGCATCAAGTTCCTGTTGCATTGTAGTTCCGTGCTATATTTTTATTTTTCCTTTTTAGGACTTTTAATTTTTATTAAAAAATCATTTTGAGCACATTTTTACCCCATCTATAGTATAAAATACCTAAAAAATATATAAAAACTTTTAGAAAAATTCTAAGAAAATATATTTTGTGTTTATTTATTTATTAACTGTAGAAATTAAAAACACTAAAATCATAAAAAAAATACAAAAATAAAAAAACTCCTAAAGAAAGTACAAAAAGATTAAAAATTCCATAAATATATTTTTCTATTCTATATTTGTATTTATATTATTATTTATATAGTAAAATTGATTTGAAGAATTTTAGTGCATTCATTTGCCCAATCTATCTAGTTTGCTCCTTGTGTTTGACACTCTGCACATACTTACACCTATACACTCCTTTGTAGATTTATAATAAATTTTAACTCCACAATTTGTTTTGCATTGCTTTGTATTTATTTATGTTTTAATTATTGATTAACTGGGGTTTTGTGTGTGGTCGCTTCAACGACATTATAGTTCTCACCTTGTCTAGACTACTATATACCCTCGTGAAATCTAGATTATCAAAGTCTAAGATGAATTTTTATTTAAAATCTTCAATTTCAACAAAAATATAATAAATGGAAATAATATCCATAAATTTTAGGATCTACTCCAAAAGTTTGGGATAATTAGTGCAATCCAAAATAGAAATCACTCAAAAAAAGTTAAGGAATGAGAAAGTTGTGAATTTTATAAAAATTGAACCAATTTTATTTGGGCTATCTACACCCATAATCCTGAGTAATTTCGTAATTAACCCAAAACCCCTCTATAATAAAAAAATTACACAGAGTCCCCTGAATAAGTGTTTTGTTTTATGCCCATAACCTTCCATTAGTTTTGTTCATTAACTCAACCACTTTAGTGAGTTAGTCTAATCAATCCACGATGTAACAAATATGATTAATCAAAATTTAAAATAAATGAAAGACTTGCAAGCGTTGTAGGGCTTTCAAGGCAGAGGGGGTATTGCAGGGAGGGACTGATGATGGTGAGATTGTTGGTTGGGATCGGGGGTGGCAGGGAGCCTCGACAATGGTGGAGGTCGTAGAGAGGGGCTGGCAGGCGGGAGAGGGCATCTCAAGGATGGCTTCCAGGAGGAGTGGGAAGTGGTGGGTCAGTGTGAAACCCCCGAAACCTGAAGAGGGACTAAAATGCAAAATCTAGCCAGATCTGGGCTAAATTGCAAATCTGCTTTTATTCCAGTGTTGAAAAAATTTATTTGAGTACTCCATTACGTAGGGCTCGTCGATAGCTTTCCAACGAATCCAAGAACGTTAAAATCCGATTCCGGGATCCCGAGTTACGGCTATTTTAGCGATGAGGGGTCCAGGTCATATTCGGATCCGAACCCGGATCCGAATCTGAGTTTTGGCCCTTAAACCCCAACCCCCCTCTCGTCCAAACCGCCCAAACCCTCCTCCTCTTCGATCAGCCCTCTTCCTCCCCCTATTTCCCCTCACCGGAGCTCGTCGGAGCGTCACGGATCGACGATCCGAAGTCCAGATCGTGTCAAGAAGGTCCGGCTCACCCCCGTGTGTGGTTTCTGTCGTGAATGAAGCGACGTTCTTCACCGACGGAGAAATCGAGGTTCGAGTTTTCTTTAGGTACGATGCTCCTTCCTCTTGCTGCGAGCTCCACACGATTTTTCCTCCCCCTTATTGTGCGATGCTACCATTCCTCTTGCTGTGGATTCCACACGCACTTATCAAACTCATATGCTTGAAACTCCATAGAGCCATATGATTTCGTCGCAGATGGAAAATTTCACTGGTGGATGTTTATCATTCCATCCTACGTATCGAATGGGTTATGACGCTCCAAATCCCTTTCTAATGGCTACAAGATGCATTATATTGTCTCCTTAACCTCTAGTAATAAAGCCTTGTCGATCACGTGACTTTCTTGAAGTGTTGGCAGAAGCAAAGTAAATGATTCAAAATGTGCTAGAAGTGGCATGAATATGATGATGGTTTTCCCAAAACTTGAAATATCATTTTCTAGTCAGCTGTAATATAAGGCAGCAAATGTCCATGGCAATAGTTCAGGAAACATGTAGATATGGAAGTTAATTTATGGACATTCGGTGGTCCAAGTCAATCCTAGATTTTAATCACAGAAATGGTGGTCAATTCCTCCAAATGATCACATGAGATTAGTCTATAGAGCTTCCCAGTTTCTAATGGCATATACTGTTTGGAAGAATTGAATAGCTTATGACCGGAATGGTTATAATTCTTCTGCTTGGGTTGAGAAATAGATACTGCAAACTTCACCAAGAGCTAACTTGTCTTACTTTCTCATTTCCAAGCTTTGAATATTATTTCATATATTTAAGTGCATCATGTTACATGTAAATTGTTTGGATCTGAAAAAATTGCTTCCTAGATAGTCTCGAGGAAGAAGAGGACATCGGTGCACTGACAGTGCTACCATTATTTCCAGAAGGACATAAATTGCTTGGCTTGTGTGTCATAGAGACAACCTCTTGTAATAAAATACAAGATTGAGGATCCTTCCCAAGGTCCTATATAGCAGAAACCATGAACTCATATCTACATCTTTCTCTAACTTGCCTCCTGGACTGTTATGTTGAATTGCTGCAATTAAAATGGTATCTTAGACATATCTATAATCTTATTAGATGTGAGTATATCGTGGATATGATTTCAAATTATTACGAGATAAATGTTGGTTGTTGTTCGCAAGTAGTGACCCCCACGGAAATTTAAGCAAATAATATTTATAAGCATATCAAATGGACCAGTAATAGACGTGATTCTTGGTGTTGCTTGTCATATAAGGATTCATCTGTGAGAGTTTCTAGTGGATCTAAGTGGGCAGGATTACTGAACTATTCTTCTAAACCACATCTAGCAATGATTTAATATGAGGTATGAGACTACCAGAGATCCCACTGGATGTCAAAATTGACTCCTGCACTTCACACGACATTCTCTTACAATAGTTGTAACATTAGTTGCTTTCATATCTTGGAAGTTGGGATCTATATTACGATGGTTAATAGCGAAATATCTAATAGAAGATAGGAGCATACATCAATAATTGGGCATGATAGAATATTGTTTGATTCATGAGCAATGATCTTTGTGTTCAGTACACGCCTATAATGTTGGGTTCTCGTACGATGAATTGATCTTAAGTTGCATATGGGCAGTGGAGTAGTTGTCACCAAGGGAGGGACATGCACCCTTGGGGCCCCGGGTAGAAGCCTAGTTGATCGCAATCCCAACTGCTACTGTAGTTGCGATGGTTGGGGGACATTTTGCTTGGCACACCGAGGTGCTGATCTGACGGTGTTGGCCTCGGCACTTGCGTGCTTTAGCCCGGTGCTCGAGCGCGGGCCAAGTAGTCATGGTTGATTGGCTAGTGTTTCACTTGTCGCTTAGAGTTAACACTCGTGTATGGGACAATGTAGGCCACATTGGTCAGTATTCCGAGTGGGAGCGCTAAGAGAGGAGTTCCGAGAAATGTGGTTAATGAAGTTGGGAATGAGATGTGAATCTCCTGTGCATAAGGAGGATTGGGCTAGTCGTGAAGATTCGCGGGTTGGAATCTATTTTGTGAATCAGTACAATAGTGAAGTGGAGCTAAGTGGACGTGTTGGGAACTTAGTTAGGATGCATTGTACCCCATCGCATGCCTACAGAGGCACCCCAACCCTAAGGTATTCTTTTTGCCTTAGAGTCATAGTGTGGTCTCATCCAGACTAAGACCACAGACTATCCACAGACCTTGGTTACTTATATCCATATCTAATAACCATATTAAAAATGTGATTCTTTGTGAGATCTGGTTACCTAGTTTCTTTCTTTTTTGCACACACTTAAATTATATCCTGCTTGTTTTTGTGTAGTTTTGTTTAAATCGTATTGGGCAACTTTGCTCATAACGTACCTATGTGTGGATTCGCAATTTCGCAGCAGTGATTGTTGAAGGCACCATCACTTTTTGTGCAGTGTTACGACACTTTTTGTGGTATAGTTATCAGTAATTTTACCATCCTTCTTCACTTGTAGTATTTTGTTGAGAGACATGGCATGCAATGTATAATTGTGGACGCCTATTTTATGCTTACATGTATATTTTTGTGGACATGGAAATGATCAATGGAATGTAATGGAATATGGAATGCGAACAGGTTTTATAAGAAGCAAAATTTTAAATTGCTTTGCATGTTGCTATTTTTCTCCTATTGTTATGCATATCAATTATTCGAATGTGGAATATCTATGCGTGGGATTGGTTTGCTGAGTAACCGGATCCTAGGGGCGTCACAGCTTGGTATCAGAGCCGTGGTACTCCATTCCCTTCTATGTATATTATTCCTTATTGGTATTCGAATATTGGATAGTGTTGGATTCTGACCCAACAAGAATCCATAGGAGGATAACACGATTACAACCATGTCCACATGTCTCTCATAATGTCTCTCTCAAGAAAAGCAAGTACTAATGCCTTACTTCTTTATGCAGAACCATGCCGCCACGCGTAGACCAGGATGTGGCGCAGCAGTTGGCTCTCCTTGTACATGCGGTGCAAGGGATCCAACAGCGCCAAGAGGCACTTGAGCAGCGACTCCAACAGCAGGACTCCTCCTCCTACCGTCCCTCTCACGATGGGGAGGAGAGCGTAGACTTATCGTTCTCTATGGATCCTGAGCAGCCAGAGGATACAGATGCCTTGCAGAAGCATCAGAGCACTTACGCAGCGTACCAACGGGCGGCGATACCATAGTTCTTCGGTACTACCACCCCTGACGATGCAGAGCTTTGGATGTCAGAGGTGTCCAAGTTTCTGAGGATGATACATGCACCCGAGGATACTTGGGTATCTTTTGCTGAGTACTATCTTGCTGGGTATGCTGAGCGGTGGTGGAATGCCACCAAGGAGCATTTGACCGAGCCCATCACATGGGAGGTCTTCTTTGACAAGTTTCGTGCAGAATTCTACCCGGACCATTGGGTGGAGGATCAGAGGAGAGAGTTTGCTGAACTGACACAGGGGTCGATGACGGCTCAAGAGTACATGATCCGATACACAGAGTTGTCTCGCCATTCCCTTGCTACGACTGCTTGCCCTCAGGAGAACTTGTAAAAAGTTCATCCGAGGGATGCACGAGGAGGTTCAGGACAGACTTTCCACCTTGGACCTTACCTCCATTAAGGAGGTTACTGCGAAGGCGACAAAGTGGGAGGCTACAAAACGTAGATTGCATGGGGGTCAGTCGCAGTTACCTCAACCCCAGCCTAGCTGAGTTGCGCGTCAGGACTTCTCTCGGTTCCGTAGAGACCGTCGCCACCACCCGACAGTGGCGACACCATCCAGCAGGTTCGCACCATCGCCTACCTTGGGACAGGCCTTGGCAGGATGCAGTTCAGTTTCTTCTCGCCCCCCTACGCAGACACAGAGTCGTGGACTTGGGGGAGGTAGTTTCGCTTTTGGTGGGAGCTTGTCACAGGCAGACAATCGTACTTGCTACCTTTGTAGACAGTCGGGCCACTTCAAGGCCCAATGCCCTTTGCGTCAGGATCCCGTCGAGGAGGACGTGACTTCCAACGAGCCCCACAGCAGACAGACAATGCTGCAGGATCTAGTGCACCACGACGAGGACAGCTGAATGCAGTAACACAAGAGCAGGCCCACGCTTCTGGATCGGTCGTCAAAGGTATGATTTCAGCTCATGGGACGTTTTTACATGCACTGTTTGATTCAGGGGCTACACATTCCTTTCTTGCACATCATATGGTGCCCACGTTGGGCAAGTCAGTGATGGAGGTGGCTTCCCCGTACTACACCAAGGGTCCAGGGGGCCAATTGATCATTATCCGCCAGGCAATGGAGGATGTGTGTGTGCATATAGGAGGACATGAGATGCTTGCATTCTTGTTGTTGATACAGTTAGATGATTTTGACATCATCCTGGGTATGGACTGGTTAGAGAGGCACCATGCGTGCTTGGACTATTTTGGAAAGATGGTGGTCTTCCACTTACCTGGAGTGCCATCATTTCAGTTCGATGGTAGCACATCTGAGGGCGGGATTGAGTGCATCTCCTCTTTGAGCGCACAACAGTTTCTTGCCCAAGGTTACGTAGGCTACCTTGCCTACGTGGTAGACTCAGCGATACAGGATCAGATGATAGAGGATGTTAGAGTTGTGCGTGAGTTCCCTGATGTATTTCCAGATGAACTGCCTGGATTACCGTCACTACGAGAGATAGAGTTTGATATCACGCTATTGCCATATACACAACCGATTTCTATCCCTCCATACAGGTTGGCACCAGCTGAGCTCAAGTAGCTCAAGGTACAGTTGCAGGAGCTGTTAGAGAAGGGATTCATCGGCCCCAATACGTCACCATGGGGAGCCCCAGTCCTCTTCGTGAGGAAGAAGGATGGATCCCTAAGTCTATGCATAGACTATAGGCAGTTGAATAAGAGGACAGTCAAGAACCGTTACCCACTTTCCAGGATAGATGATCTATTTCACCAGTTGTAGGGAGCAGCAATATTATCTAAGATTGACCTGCGGTAGGGATATCATCAATTAAGGATCAAGGAAGTTGATGTAATGAAGTCTGCATTCCGCACCAGATATGACCACTACGAGTTCTTGGTGATGCCATTTGGACTCACGAATGCACCTGTCGCATTCATGGATTTGATGAACCGGGTCTTCCATCCGCATTTGGATAGATTGTGATCATGTTCATTGACGATGTTCTCGTCTACTCTCGTGATGAATATGAGCATGAGTCTCATATTCGTACTGTACTAGAGACGCTCCGAGAGCACTAGTTGTATGCCAAATACAGCAAGTGCGAGTTTTGACTTTCTAAGGTGGCTTTTCTGGGCCACGTGGTTTCTGGAGCGGGGGTGTCAGTTGACCCCGCCAAGATAGAGGCAGTGGTGTCTTGGGAGCGGTCCAAGACAATTATAGAGATTTGCAGTTTCCTTGGCCTCGCCGGCTACTACAGGAGGTTTGTTAGAGGGTTCTCCCAGTTGGCTCTACCCCTCACCCGGTTGACGCAAAAGGATGTGTCATTTGTATGGAGTGACAAATGTGAGTTGAGCTTTCGAACGCTGAAAGAGCGATTGACTTCTGCGCCCATCCTCACCCTTCCTTCTGATAGCTTAGATTTCACCGTGTACATGGATGCTTCCAAGGAGGGCTTGGGTGCAGTGTTGATGCAGCGTGGACAGGTTGTGGCATACGCGTCACGACAGTTGAAGAATCATGAACGCAACTACCCCACTCACGACTTGGAGTTGGCGGCCGTAGCCTTTGCATTAAAAGATATGGCATCACTATTTGTATGGGGTGACATTTGAGATTTTCGCAGATCACAAGAGCCTCAAATACATTTTTGATCAGAAGGAACTGAATATGAGGCAAAGGCGGTGGATGGAACTGCTAAAAGATTATGATTGTACCATCTCTTATCATCCTAGTAAGGGGAATGTGGTAGCAGACGCCTTGAGTAGGCGACCATACACTGAGGGTTCGGAAGCCTGGTTACAGACTTGGGATGTGCTCACTACACTTAGTGAGTAGCATCCATTTGATGGCACATCCGATGCAGTGACTATACCAACCAAGTATAGGAGCTTGTGGGACAGGATCGTTCAAGGGAAACAGTCAGATCAAAGGATCCAAGACTTGTACCATAGATGTTTGAAGGATGAATTCAACGGATTTCGAGTCTGTGAATCCATCGTATGGAAGGAGGACCGTATGTGTGTCCCAGATGATAAGGAGTTGAGGAGAGAGATCTTGTATGAGGCGTATAGCTCAAGACTTTCCAGACATCCAGGTGGCACTAAAATGTACAGGGATATCCGTCAACACTTTTGGTGGGAAGGCATGAAGAAGGAAATAGCCGAACATGTTAGCAGATGTCTTACCTGCCAGACAGTGAAGGCAGAACACCAAAGACCTCCTGGTTTACTGCAACCTCTTCCCATTCCGGTGTGGAAATGGGAGGGCATCTCCATGGATTTTGTCACATCATTGCCGCGTACCTCTGGGGGGTATGATGCGATATGGGTCATCGTTGACCGGTTGACCAAGTCAGCCCATTTCGTCCCGGTCAACATGACATATACACCAATGCAACTAGCCAAGTTATATATTCAGCACGTCATTCGGTTGCATGGGATACCCAAGGAAGTATTGTCAAACAGAGATTCCCGTTTCACATCACACTACTGGGGAGAGTTCATGAGAGCCTTGAAGCCAGAGCTACATATGAGTTCAGCCTACCATCCACAAATAGATGGGCAGTCTGAGAGGACCATTCAGACCTTGGAGGATCTACTATGAGCCTGTGCGGTTGAGTGGAAGGGATCTTGGAAGGATCACCTCCCACTAGTTGAGTTCACATATAACAATAGCTACCATGCCAATATAGGCATGACACCTTTTGAGGCGTTGTACGGGAGGCGGTGCACCACTCCTTTATGTTGGCAGCAGGTGGATGACAACGCCATATTCACCCCACAGATCATTGAGGAGACCTCTAAGGTGGTGGATACTGTTAGAAGGAAATTACTGACTACGCAGAGCCGTCAGAAGAGTTACGCCGACCATCGACATAGGGACCTTGAGTTTCAGGTATATTATCCTAAATTCGCTCCTTTGTGGGTACAATTCTTAGCCAATCCTGTGTGACTAAGTGTTTCTCATGATCACGGGTCGGAGACTTCGTGTTCTTACGCGTGTCTCCAATGAGGGGCGTACAACGTTTCGGTGCAAAAGGCAAGCTAGCACCGCGTTTTGTGGGGTCATTCGAGATTTTGGCCTGTGTGGGGAAAATAGCCTACAGGGTAGCCCTTCCCCCACACCTCGAGGGCATCCATGATGTATTTCACGTGTCGAATTTCAGAAAGTACATCCGAGATCCTCGACACGTGATCAGCTACGAGAACTTAACGGTGGAGCCAAACCTATCCTTCCCAGAAGAGCCAGTGCAGATTTTGGACCACGCGGTCAAGAAGTTGAGGCGGAAGAAGATCCCTTTGGTCAAGGTCCTGTGGAGAAGTCAAGACGTCGAGGAAGTGACGTTGGGAACCTGAGGCGGACATGAGGGAGAAATACCCTCAATTGTTCACAGGTACGGAACTGAAGCCGTAGTCGAGTTCTTTTGTGATTTTTATGGACTTTGCTCTCTTTGAGATTTTTACGGGCTCATTCCTCGGTGAGGCTTGGACACAATGAGGTTCGGGCGTTGAAATTGACTAGAGTCATCCTAAGTCTCAGGGACGAGACTTCCTTTGAGATTTTTATGATGTGAAACCCCCGAAACCCGAACAGGGACTAAAATGTAAAATCTAGACGGATCTGGGCTAAATTGCAAATCTGCTTTTATTCCAGTATTCAAAAAATTTATTTGAGTAGTCCATTACGTAAGGCTCGTCGATAGCTTTACAACGAGTCCAAAAACGTTAAAATCCGATTACGGGAGCCCGAGTTACGGCTATTTTAGCGATAAGGGGTACAAGTCATATTCGGATCCAAATCCGAGTTTTGCCCTTAAACCCCAACCCCCCTCTCGTCCAAACCGCCCAAACCCTCCTCCTCTTCGATCAGCCCTCTTCCTCCCCCTTTTTCCCCTCACTGGAGCTCGTCGGAGCGTCACGGATCGATGATCCGAAGTCCAGATCGTGTCGAGAAGGTCCGGCTCACCCCCGTGTGCGGTTTCCGTCACGAACGAAGCGGCGTTCTTCACCGACAGAGAAATCGAAGTTCGAGTTTTCTTTAGGTACGATCCTCCTTCCTCTTGCTGTGAGCTCCACACGATTTTTCCTCCCCCTTATTGTGTGATGCTACCATTCCTCTTGCTGTGGATTCCACACGCACTTATCAAACTCATATGCTTGAAACTCCATAGAGCCATAGGATTTCGTCGCAGATGGAAATTTCACTGGTGGATGTTTATCATTCCATCCTACGTATCGAATGGGTTATAACGCTCCAAATCCCTTTCTAATGGCTACAAGATGCATTATATTGTCTCCTTAACCTCTAGTAATAAAGCCTTGTCGACCACGTGACTTTCTTGAAGTGTTGGCAGAAGCAAAGTAAATGATTCAAAATGTGCTAGAAGTGGCACGAATATGATGATGGTTTTCCCAAAACTTGAAATATCATTTTCTAGTCAGCTGTAATATAATGCAGCAAATGTCCATGGCAATAGTTCAGGAAACATGTAGATATGGAAGTCAATTTATGGACATTGGGTGGTCCAAGTCAATCCTAGATTTTAATCACAGAAAGGGTGGTCAATTCCTCGAAATGATCACATGAGATTAGTCTATAGAGCTTCCCAGTTTGTAATGACATATACTGTTTGGATTAATTAAATAGCTTATGACCGGAATGGTTATAATTCTTCTGCTTGGGTTGAGTAATAGATATTGCAAACTTCACCAAGAGCTAACTTGTCTTAGTTTCTCATTTCCAAGTTTTGAATATTATTTCATATATTTAAGGGCATCATGTTACATGTAAATTGTTTGGATCTGAAACAATTGCTTCCTGAAACAATTGCTTCCTGGATAGTCATGAGGAAGAAGAGGACATCGGTGCACTGACAGTGCTACCATTATTTCCAGAAGGACATAAATTGCTTGGCTTGTGTGTCATAGAGACAACCTCTTGTAATAAAATACAAGATTGAGGATCCTTCCCAAGGTCCTATATAGCAGAAACCATGAACACATATCTGCATGTTTCTCTAATTTGCCTCCTGGATTGTTATGTTGAATTGCTGCAATTAAAATGGCATCTTAGACATATCTATAATCTTATTAGATGCGAGTAAATCGTGGATATGATTTCAAATTATTACTAGATAAATGTTGGTTGTTGTTCGCAAGTAGTGACTCCCACGGAAATTTAAGCAAATAATATTTATAAGCATATCAAATGGACCGGTAATAGACGTGATTCTTGGTGTTGCTTGTCATATAAGGATTCATCTGTGAGAGTTTCTAGTGGATCTAAGTGGGCAGGATTACTGAACTATTCTTCTAAACCACATCTAGCAATGATTTAATATGAGGTATGAGACTACTAGAGATCCCACTGGATGTCAAAATTGACTCCTGCACTTCAGACGACATTCTCTTACAATAGTTGTAACATTAGTTGCTTGCATATCTTGGAAGTTAGGATCTATATTACGATGGTTAATAGCGAAATATCTAATAGAAGATAGGAGCATACATCAATAATTGGGCATGATAGAATATTGTTTGATTCATGAGCAATGATCTTTGTTTTCAGTACACGCCTATCATGTTGGGTTCTCGTATGAATTGATCTTAAGTGGCATATGGGCAGTGGAGTAGTTGTCACCAAGGGAGGGGCATGCACCCTTGGGGCCCCAGGTAGAAGCCGAGTTGACCGCGATCCCAACTGCTACTGTAGTTGCGATGATTGGGGGACATGTTTCTTGGCATACCGAGGTGATGATCTGACGGTGTTGGCCTCGGCACTTGCGTGCTTTAGCCCGGTGCTCGAGCGCGGGCCAAGTAGTCATGGTTAATCGGCTAGTGTTTCACTTGTCGCTTAGAGTTAACACTCGTGTACGGGCCAATGTAGGCCACATTGGTCAGTATTCCGAGTGGGAGCGCTAAGAGGGGAGTTCCAGGAAATGTGGTAAATGAAGTTGAGAATGAGATGTGAATCTCCTGTGCATAAGGAGGATTGGGTTAGTCGTGAAGATTCACGGGTTGGAATCTATTTTGTGAATCAGAAGTACAATAGTGAAGTGGAGCTAAGTGGACGTGTTGGGAACTTAGTTAGGATGCATTGTACCCCATCGCATGCCTACGGAGGCACCCCAACCCTAAGGTATTCTTTTGCCTTAGAGTCATAGTGTGAGGTCTCATCCAGACCAAGACCACAGACTATCCACGGACCTTGGTTACTTATATCCATATCTAATAACCATATTAAAAATGTGATTCTTTGTGAGATCTGATTACCTAGTTTCTTTCTCTTTTGCACACACTTAAATTATATCCTTCTTGTTTTTGTGTAGTTTTGTTTAAATCGTATTGGACAACTTTGCTCATAACATACCTATATGTGGATTCGCAAGTTCGCAGCAGTGATTGTTGGAGGCACCGTCACTTTTTGTGCAGCGTTACGACACTTTTTGTGGTATAGTTGTCAGTAATTTTACCATCCTTCTTCACTTGTAGTATTTTGTTGAGAGACATGGCATGCAATGTATAATTGTGGACGCCTATTTTATGCTTGCATGTATATTTTTGTGGACACGGAAATGATCAATGGAATGTAAGGGAATATGGAATGTGAACAGGTTTTATAAGAAGCAAAATTTTAAATTCCTTTGCATGTTGCTATTTTTCTCCTATTGTTACGCATATCAATTATTCGAATGTGGAATGTCTATGCGTGGGATTGGTTTGCCAAGTACCCGGATCCTAGGGGCGTCACAGTCAGGGCTTCGGGGAGGGGCTTGCAGGCAGGCGGAAGGGGGTGTTGGAGGGAGGGTCTTCCAAGTGGGGGGAGGAGGGTGGGGCAGAGTAGGGCTTCCTGGGAGAGGCAAGTGAGAGGAGGCTTTGCATGGAGGGGCTTCCTGGCGGAGGGAGGAGTAGTGGGTCATGGCCGTAGGGGAGGGGGTATTGGACATGCAAGCCCACGGTGAGCCATTATGCAACTGTTCTGAAATTAAGAATAAATGATTTGCATAATAGCTCCCTTAGTACAATTAGGGTTATGTACCATGGTCATATTAATGATCATACAACTGTTAATTCAATTATTGAATCATAGAGGCTAGTGCTTGCATGAATCTCTAAAGAGTTAGATTGGGGACTCATCAAGCACCATGAAATGATTATTAAAAATGATCTACAACCTGAGAAAGAGATGACAATCAAATCTCTAAAGGTTGATATCTAACCGACCTGTTGATGCAGGTTTTCTACATAGGAATAGAGATTCAGAGGTGTTAGATAAGTTAGGTCAAAGAGTTGACATAATGAGATTAAGTTAACCAAAGACCTATGTCGTAAGCTGTCACGATATAGGCACGCATCCTTTGACTGCAGACAGATGTATTACTATATGTTTGAGTATGTACATTTGGCAAATCAATAGGTTGATGACCTAATAAAGGTCTATACACCAGCGCTAGTGTGCATATAAGGGTATATGAGTAATATGATCTCTCAAAGGGATCATACAGTTCATTACTGAACTGAAAGACATGAGCTTACTCATGAGAAATTGGGAAAAATCAAATTCCTTACACATTCGTCTCGCTTTGGAAGCTTAACTAAATTTGTAGGTTTGATATACGATTTTGAAAAGTATATGATCAATACATGGGTATGATATATGCTTTTGAATTGTATATAATCAATACTAACTCCCTATAGTCAAATGAGAGACTTAATGATAAAACCCTGAAGGAGACAGTCTAAATAGATCTAAAACTTCGGGTTTATTCTATGGGTCTTCCAGTATGTAGGATGTAAGGGTATGAGGAATACCTGAAGGTGATGTGATCATAAATGATTGTATAACCATGACGCTTCCATTACTAGGGAGTGATGAAATGGGTAAGGATTTTAGTGACTCCTCTCAGTAGAGATCTGATCTTAGTCCAAATGTTAGACATTAATCTGAAAGTGATTTAGATGAAATGAGAATATTACATTTGCGTTCTTGATTTAATCAAGCATCCATGAGAGGTCCGCAAGATCTGGATTTGAGATGTGATAGCGATATCCAAATCGTTATAAGTGGAACGATACAATTGCCATGTCCGTATCTCCAAGTATTTGCAGAGAAAGCCCAATATTCTTGAAAGAGTTCAAGAATAATTCCACTGGTTAATTATATCTAAGCATTGAGAAATGAAAAATTAAATGTGATTTATTTATCATGAGTAATGTGACTGTGATTCATAATATTTGAATGCATGAGAATGATGATACAATATAATTTAATGTGATTAAATTATTATAGATATGGATAATGTGGATAGTGTTATCCAATTATTCATATATATATTATAAATGTTATTTGTAGTGTATTAGATAGAGAATATTGTGATTTATATTTGTTGATTAATTATTGATGTGAATTGGATCCACATTGGATAATTAATTGAAAATATAATTTACATTTTTTTGGGGTGTGAATGTGATTCACATATTTCCAATGACATGATTGCAATATTCATAAGATAATTGTGAATCATTTTTATGTGATATTTTACAACTAGTCTTGTTGTAAATCTTGAAGATTTCATGAGATAATGTAATCTCATGAGATAATAAGGAGATTGACACCTTCCATCCTAAGATGGTGGACAACCATCAACTTCCATTAGGAATGGGTGGTCGTCCCCCTTTTTAGGGATGAGGGCAATCTCCTCCTCACAATCTTCTTGATTAATTAATTTAATTTAGAATTAATTTATATTGATTTATCAATACACGTGTTAGTCTAAATTAAATTAATTGTTGTTTTGTTTTACAATAAAATCATGGTCATTGAAAGAAACACAAATCAATCTCATCCATTGATTGTGTGTTTTCCATGGATTGAGAACCATGAACTCCCAAAACCCTATATAAAAAGAGCTCCTTTCTCTTCAAATGACAAAAATAACTTCAATAGCGCTCTCTCTCTCTCTCTCTCATTCTCATGCCACCTCTCTCTCTCCCCCCACCTTGAGTGGTTGTCCATTCCATCCCTATAGAAAAGGTCATCGTCGTCGTCGCATCGCCATTGTGTTACCGCTTCGACAACTCTTGGATCAACATCTTCTTTAGTGCACCTCACTCGCGAAGAAGACATTTGATCTAGTGAGACGAGATCAAGAGATCTATTGCTTGCATTAATGACTTGGATTGTGAGAAGCACACAACTCATCTTCACGCTCGCAAGCGTCTCCTCCGACAAATCGAACTTGAAATAGGAGATATCTTCTTTTAGAGACTCGATCACAACTAAGCTTCAAGAGGTAAACCTAATACTTATTTGTGATTTAGATGAAATAATCCGAAAAGTGTTCTTGTATCATGTGGTTTCATTGGATTAAATTTTTAAATTCTGCTACCTCGAGGGACTAGTACAACTAGTCGCTCGAGATCGCATACGACGTAATCCTAATGCTTCCGCGATGCACTTAAGGATCTTCCCATATCCTTCAGGGGGAGCATTGCAGGGAGAGGTCTTCCTGGTGGAGGGGGGTTGCAGGGTGGGTCTTGAGATGGAAGTAGTGGGTCGGGTCTGCAGCGAGAGGCAGAGCTTGCAGGCATCGGGGCGGGGTTGGAGGTTGGTGGCTACGATGACGGTGCTAGGAGGGAGGTCTTCTAGGCATGAGGCAGTGGGTCGGCTTCCAAAAGGGGGGTGCGGAAAGGGGCCTCGACGAGGCAGGGGGCTTGTAGGAGGACGGGGAGGAGGGGGTTTAGGCAAGGGAAGGAACATGAGGAAGGGGAGGTCGGTGGAGGACGTCGAGAGGGGGGGTTGACCTGGCTGGAGGAGGAGGTAGGCAAGGGGTTGCTGGTTGGAGGAGGAAGGGTATAACATGTAAAATAATATAAACCTAAAGTGTATAAAATGTTAAGTACTTGACAGATACCATCAATAGTTAACAAAAAATTGGATGGAAGTTAACATAGGGTTATGAGTGTAAGAGTTAACTACTATTCTGGATCTTGGGAGTAATTCGTGATTATATAGGGTTTCTGGGGTAATTATGAATTACTCAGGGTTATAGGTGTAAATATCCCTTTATTTTAATTTATTTCTATTTGTTTATTTTGTTTTATAATTTAGTCTACTTTATCCTATTCAGGGACACTTTTAATTGTCCATTCAGGTTTGTTGACCTCTGGTCAACTCCATATTCATCTTTTCTAGCTCGATTAACTTGCCTCCTTCTACATCTTCTTCTGTCTCATTCTTTTACCCATTTGACCTAATTTTTGTGCCTGATTGTTCATCGTGTATCTTAGATCCACAATCGATTCATTTTCACCAATTTTTACCTCGATTTGCATATGTTCTTCGCATTCAAAAGATGCATCTTCATTTTGTATATAAGCACCTGGAGATTCTTCTTTTTCTCAGTTTTGGCCATTTTCTTTCCCCCTTCTGGTGTGAATTGAGGTATTGCGAGGAGGTGAAAAGTTTGGTATGTCTCTCCCCCGTTGTAGTGATGTTTGAGGATCGATTGGCTTTAGATCCTACGATCTTCATCATTGCTCCACCTTTGATGTGATCCCAACCTACACGACTAGCCGAAGCATTGAGGCAATGACACAAAGTTCTTAGGAGCTTCAATCCAGGAAATCCCCTCCATCTAGGTGCCTTTGATTTACATTCCATTTAAATCTCAGTCAATTTCCAATCGTTAGCAGAAAGCACAAGATCAAACTTCAGATTATCACGATCGGGAGTGCTCACACCTTTGATTTGTCTACTTCCGATCATCACGATGCCTTACCTGACCTCATGTGCTTCTCCACTCTCCAATTCACAACCTATCACCTAAGATCTATAGATATGAGCTTGATCTCAATTCCTCCACTTCATCGGAGATCCTCATCCACCTTTTCCCTTTTTTTCTTGTCAATAATGTGTACCTGAGTTCGTTGGGCTTCGAGCAAGCTTTCAAAACTTGCAGGTAGCCTAGAGCAGCTTCAGGAGCATGAATCACATCATTGGACGTGCAGTAGTGCATATTAGACAAAGATGAACATATCCCCGATCAGATGGATTTGGACTTTCTTAGCAATCTAGATCAACATGAAATTGTACCAGGCAACCACCGAGGTCATCGCAGCCTTGATTATGTCTCTCTTAATTAAGATCTGCTCGATACACATCTAGGAGAGGAGCTCTTCAATGGTATTTTTGCAAACACCTCCATTGCCATCAGATCAAGAATAGAGAACTCCAGATTCCATGCTAGTCGTTGATTCAAACTGAAATGAATTTGTATGATCATATCTGGAGGAGTAGTTCGTAGTCGCTCAAGCGCATGTGACCAGCATGCTTCCAGTGGTGAAATAAGATTTATTCTCCTTTTATTCTAATTATTTGAAATTAAATCCTTTATGCATGTAAATAAATCTTGAAATAATTGCATATTAACCCTTAATTTTTTTGTATTTGCATTTATGCCTTTCATATTTGTACCCATGTGAATCATCGCATGCTTTTTGGTTCATTTGCAAATTTGATCCTATCATTTATGATTGTTAATAAAATTTAAGAAGCTTTTTTGTTAAATTAGATTGATACCATGTGATTGATGAGCATGTGAAACCATCATATGTTGCTGGTGTTTTTGCATATTCTCCTATAGTTGTTGATATATTATTAATAAATGATCTGATACTTTTGATTGATTGCAAAGTAAGTACTAAATTAAATGCATTATACTTTCATTATTCTTATTACTTTAATTAAATAGCAAAATTTCTCTAAAAATCTACAAAATCACAATAAATATATAATAATCATATCTAGCTCCAGTAATTTAAGTTTTGCAAAAATATTTTCCTTTTCTATTTTAAAATTTACAAAAAAACAAATTAAAATTCATTATATAAACTTCAAAAATTCATAATAATTAGAAAATACTTTCAAATTTTCAAAAAATATTTATGTAGCCTTATTTTACCATATTCTACTACATATATAAAAATAAAATAAAATACAATCAGAAAACACCAAAAATTCAAATATTCACAAAATCTTATAAAAACTATATAAAATCACAACAAATTCATATACATATATGGTCTTATTTAAAAGCTTGATAAAAATAAATATGTAATACATTAGTTACAGATTAATTTCATTCATTTTCTATTTTAGAATCACAAAAATTGTGGCTTATTTATTTTAAAAATTGTTTTCAATTTTAAATCATTAAAAATCCAAAAAAAATATCATACCTCAAAAAAACATAAACAATAAATAATTCTTAAAACATAAAAACATCTCATTTCTTTATTTTTGAGAATATTTTAAAAATACAAAAGGCTTTCTTTTCATGTTCTAAATATCTCATTCACAAATTGATTTTGGAAAATTAAGAAGAATTAAAAATTTACATAAATAAAATCAATTAAAAATTTTAAAATTAGAAAATAAAAATAATATAAACAAATAAAAAATTGATTAAAAACAAAATCCATAAAATTCATAAAATTCATTAAAACTAAGTAAAAACCCATAAAAAGAAAAAAAAACTATATTAATTAGAAATAATTAATAACCCTTGTTTATTAGTTACCTCATTGAGTTCGTCCTTTGATGCTATATCGGGTTAAATAAAAAGCACGCCATATTCCTCTCTTAGAATGAACAATTTTTTATTTAAGAATGGTTGGGATGCAATACCACTTTTACATATCTTTTATATTTCATAATCAAAACCCGATAATTCATGTAGCAATCAATAATGACTAGGGTGTAGAATAATATATTGTCACAACTATCTCACTTTTCCTTCTAATGCCTTTATATATTAAAGAGAAATATTGTGTATCTTCTCACAAAAGACACAATGGTTTAAATTCAACATACTATTTACACATATCATGTTATTGTTACTACTAGATATGCGAGACTTGGTACTTAATGTTGCATCTACTCTTGATAGTCAGTGTTATGATTTAGAGGCTTAAAATAATTTGACTAGTGATGGTAGCTCTCTTTCTTTTCTCTTTCCATTTGTTTTATAAGATTAGTCAAACTGGCCACTATTTTTACCATTATTATAATTGGTAAAATGGATTTCTCTCCCATACTCAAACGCCCTAGTGATACTAAGACCTATATTTTCCCCCATGTTCATAAATAATGTATGGATTTGAACAGTAAGGTTTTCTTTAAGCACTAATAAAACTAATTTAAGGATATCCACACTTTGAAGGTTTGCTTGTGTGGTTTCTATTTCTACGATTTTTATCTTTGGCATCTACACCTTGGACATCCTTTTTCTAGCGCTCTCTCTTAGATGATCCCTATAATAAAATCTCTTTGGCCATTTTAATATTAGGCTTTCTCATTTAAGAAACATCACATGACATGCTTTAATTGATCCTTGAAGGACATCCATGTTTGATCTTGTTGAAAGTGATGTTGGTGGTCCTTGTCTAGTAAAAACTATTGTGAAACCTATATACTTAGTTATATTTATTGATAACTATAGAAAAGATTCATGGGTCTACTTAATAATGGAATAATCAAAGATAAATTGTGATGTCAAGAGAGTTTTTTAGAGATCAAGACTTATTTCTCTACTAACATTAACACATTTAGATCCAATAACACTCTTCAATTTATGCAAAAAGATTTGGTTAATATATGTGGTTCTAATAGACCTATACATTAAGCATGATTTCCCTACACCTCGTAGAAGAATGGTATCACAAAAAGGAAACTTCGTCATCTTCTTTACATAGCTCATATTGTCCTTACATAGGTTAAGGTCCATAAAATAGCTCATATTGTCCTTACATAGGTGAAGGTCCATAAAACTTTCTGTGGTGAAGATGTTCTTACATTAACTTATTTGATTAACTAGGCTTCCTCCTCCATATTGGGAAATGTGACTTCATTCTCATTGCTTATCCCTTTGATAAATCATTTCCACTACCTTTTTGTATTTGTGGTTCCACTACTTTTGTCACAATTTTCATCTCAACAATAGGCTTTCTACTTATCCATTTAATTAATGCATCTTCTTTGGTCTTTTAGAATCAAATGATATATAAATGTGGCCGTCACTACTTTGTCTCTATATATATTATATTTTCAATAGGATAGGCTTCTTTATGAAGGATGTTAGGGATTTCCATTTGATAAGGTTTCAAAAGTTCATAGTCTATAGTCCTTAAATCATGTCACTGACAGTCAAGTGACTAATCAAATTTAGTCAAAATTTAGTCAAATTTGTATTCTAATTTATTTGAAACTTTTTAAGTAATTTTCTATAGATATATTTTATATATTTACTTGTTGTACATTTTTTAAATTACTATAATAAAATAAAAGGAAGAATTGAATTTAAATTGAATGCATTACATGTATTTGGCTATGTTTACTTTTAAAAATTAATAAAAAGTATAAATATTATTCCCAAAAAGTTGTTGAATTAGTCGGTTGACTTATTATGACGAGTAGCCAGCTGATAGACTATTGACCGTGTAAACAAGAGTCAATTGATAACACTATTAACTTGATGATGAATACATGATTCATCACCTTCATTCTTTCATTTTGGCTAAAATCCTTGGGGAAATACATGTAAATATTCACTAATTCTCACTGATTAACATTCTAATTACATTTGTTAATATTATATATTTAATAGTTATTTTATCAAAAAAATAATAAAGAGAAAAAGAAAAATAAAAGAAAAGAAGGATGTAGATATGAAATATGTACAGACTAATACTAACCTTGAGACCAGGTCACTATTCACGTGGTCAACTAAATAAATAAGGGGAGATAAGGATCCTAATTTATAAAAATGTCAGAAAATCAAGATCATCAATGTACATAAATAAGTTTTTAACATTGTACATATGTTTACCTATTTTATTTATCATTCAGATCATCTTAAATCAAAATATTTCCTTCACAGAAGTTGTTTATAATAATATATTAATTTATAAAAATATCAAAAAGTTATTTAATGTATAAATAATTAATTAATGTGAATTTAAAAAACCTAAAAAGTCAACTTCCAAGGTTCATAAATATTTATAGAAAATTCCTTAAGATATGGTAGTGATCTATCTAAAGGGATAGTATCTCAAAGAGTTGAGGATGTGAATATCAAATCTATATGCCCTAATGTATCATCCTTGGGAAGCTCGATGTATATTAGATGTGTACAAAAGTCAGATGTCTACCATGTAGTGGGAGTAGTAAATTTTTACTAATCATAATATGGAAATAAAACACTTGATTGCAGTAAAAATAATATCTTCAAAAAGGATAAGACTTTTGATATAATGATCTCTAAATCTTATCTTCAAGAACGTAAGACTTTATAGATACTAAAAGGTCTTAACTGCAGATACCTCAGGAGATAGAGATATCCGAGAATAAGGGTATTCTAATAAGGATAGTAGAAATTACATACTTGTTATAATAATTATTGAGTTGTAGTGTCAAGGACACTATAACTGATAAAATTGAGTATTGTCTGCATAAGATGCAACATTCGCATTGGATGGGAGCATGGTTACTGGGGGACATGCAAGTGTCGTAAAAGGACTTATCGTAGTCTCTCGGGTTTATAGTGATTGATCAGGTTACATATCTATTTTTTCTAAATAGCCTATGATTGTCACATGAATGTGTGTTTAAAGATCATCCCATGAATGGCTCTTTGGGCTAGTGGGAGATTGTTGGACATGTGATCCCACAGTGAGCCATTATGCAATAAATGTTATTGAAAATATAATTCCCTGATCTGAAATGAAGAATAACTAATTTTCATAATAGGTCCCTTAGTACAATTAGGGTTATGTACTATGGCCATCTTAATGATCATACATCTATTGATTCAGTTGTTGAATCATAGAGGTTGGTGCTTGGATGAGTATCTCAAGAGTAAGATTGAGGACTCATCAAGCACCGTCAAATGATATTAAGAGAGGGTCTCCATCCTGAGATGGAGATGGCATCCTTTCTCTAAAGGTTGATATCTGATCGACCTCTTGATGAAGGTACTCTATATAGGAATAGAGGTTTGGAGGAGTCAGATTAGTTAGGTAAAAGAGTTGACCTAACAAGATCGAGACAACAAAAGTCTTATGTCATATACTTTCATGATATAGGCACGCATCCTCTGACTAGAGATAGATGAGTTACTATATGTATGGGTATGTACAATTGGCAGACCTTTACGTTGATGACCTAACCAGGGTATATACACCGGTATGCTAGTGTGCATGCAAGGGCATATGAGTAATACGATCTCTCAAAGGGATCATACAGGTTCATTGCTGAATTGGAAGATATAAGCTCACTCATGAGATATTGGGATGGATCAAATTCCGTGCACAGTTGTCAAGCTTTGGAAGCTTGACTGAATTTGTAAGGTTTGATATATGCTTTTAGAAAGTATATGATCAACACATAGGTATGATATATGCTCTTGGAATGTATATGATCGATACCGACTCCCAATGATCAAATGAGAAACTTATTGATAAAACCGTGAAGGAGACAGTCTAAATGAGATATAAAACTTCAGGTTTGTTCTTAGTCTTCCAATATGCAGGATGTATAGGTATTAAGGATACATGAGGGTGATGTGATCATAAATGATTGTATAACTATGGCACTTCCATTCCTAGGGAGTGAGAAGCCGGTCTGGATTTTAGTGACTCCTCTCAGTATAGAAGTGGTCTAATCTTGGACATTGACTGGAATGTGATTCAGATGTAATGAAAAGATTTTATTTGTAGTCTTGATTTAATCAAGCATCTTTGAGAGGCCTGCAAGATCTGGATTTGAGATGTGATCACAATATCCAGGTTACTATATGTGGAACAATACAACAGTCTTGTCCTTATCTCCAAGTATGTACGGAGAAAGCGCATTATACTTGAAAGAGTTCAAGGATAATTTCAATGTTGATATATGTATCCGAGCATTGAGAAAATTGATAATTAAATGTGATTTAGTTACCATGAATAATATGAATTTGATTCATAGTATAAGGAGAGTTATCTAAGATTATTAAATGTGATTTAATTTTAAAAGATGTGGATCATATAAATGTGATTCATATTATTTGAGAACATGAGAATAGATATCCAAGATGATTAAACGTGATTTAATTATCCTGGATATGAATAATGTGGATAGCATTATCCATATTAATCACATATATTATAAATTTGATTTATAATGTATTAGAGATAACCTATTGTGATTTATATTTGTTGATTAATTGTTGATGTGAATTGGATTCACATTGTATAATTAATTGAAAATTTTATTTACATTTTATTTTTGATTGTGAATGTGATTCGTAATTTTCCAATAGAATGATTGCAATAATCAAAAAAATTGTGAATTATTTTTGTGGAATAATTTACAACAAGTATAGTTGTAAATATTAGAGATTTCTGTGGAATAATATAATCTCATTATATTACATGAGATAGCTACCTTCCTATTTTGAGGGTGGACAACCACCAGTTCCCATTAGGAAAGCGTGGTCACCCCCCCCCCGCCCTCTTATGGAAGGAGGCAATCTCCATTCCATGAATCACCATGCTTGATTGATTTAATTTAGGATTAATTTATATTGTTTTTTTAATTTATATTTAATATAAATCAAATTAATAGTTGTTGTGCTTTTACAACAAAATATTGGTCATTGAATGAAGGACAAATCAAACTTATCCATTGATTTTGTGCAGTCCATGGATTGTGATCCATGGACTCTCAACATACTATATAAGAAGAGGCAACCCTTTCTCTTCAAACGACAACAACAACAACGTATGCTCTCTCTTTCTCTCTCATTCTCTCTACACACCAACTCTCTCTCTCTCTCTCTCATTGTGGCCATCTATCATGTATCCCCAAAGAGAGTCGCCATCATCACAGCATAGTTGTTATGCTGCCGGATTGTTTTCTCGTGTATCTCCATCTCCTTCGGTGTGCCTCACTCGTGAAGAAAACATCGAATCTTGTGTGATGAGATCAACAGATTCATTGCTTAGATCATCAACATAGATTGCAAGGAGCACGTATTTCGTCAACAATCTCGCAAGCATCTTCTCCATCGGATTGGACTTGAGACAGGAGGTCTTTTCATTTAGAGACTTGATCGCAACCACGCTTCAAGAGGTAAACCAAATACTTGTTTGTGGTTTGGATGAAATAATATGAGAAGTGTTCTTGGATCATGTGGTCTCATCATTCAAAATTTTTTAAATTCTGATGCCCCGAGCGACTAGTATGACTAGTCTCTCTCAATCGCATAAGATGTGATTCTCACGCGTCCTTGATGCACTTAAGTATCTTCATATATCCTTTATCATCGCCTTTATTCTTTTTATTTTGGCTAAAATCCTTGGTAAAATACATGTAAATAATCCCTAATTACCATATAATTAGCATTCTAATCACATTTGTTAGTATTACATATAACATGTATTTTATCCAAAATAAAATAATAAAGAGAAAAAATAAAAATAAAAGAAAAGAAGGATGTAGACATGAAATATGTAAAAACTAATCCTAACCTTGGGACTGGGTCACTATTGATGTGGTCGACTAAATAAATAAGGGGAGATAAGGATCCTAATTTATAAAAATGTCATAAAATCAAGATCATCAATGTGCACAAAGAAATTTTCCGCCTTTAGATATGTTCACCTATTTTATTTATCATTCAGATCATCTCGAATCAAAATATTTCCTTCATAAAAGTTGTTATAATAATATATTAATTTATAAAAATATAAGAAAAATTATTTAATGTAAAAATAATTAATTAATATAAACCTAAAAAGCCTAGAAATCCAACTTCCAATGTTCAAAAATATTTATATAAAATTTCCAATTGACCAAGCTCACTTTTAAACTCCGTTTTATAATTAATACTATTTATTAAAAATAACAAAAAAATATTAGAATAAAACGTGTGGATTTTGACATTTGGAGCCCTTTGTATATATGTATTATATGTAAATAAATCTTCTTTATTTTCTATTTAATTATTCCTACTTTAATTTAACATGAATCTTTTTCTAATGTTTTTATAAAAATCAGTAAACAGTTATAAAAATATAAGTTAAAATTATTTATTAATAGATGCTAATAAATCCCAAAACTAAAACGTTGTGTGGCAAAACTTTCAGATATTATAGCTCGCTATATGAACTTCGAATTGGATATACTCACTTTTAAAGTTCGTTTTATAAAATTATCTATCAATGTGATTTCACTAAAATCAAAGTAAATGTACAAAAAGTAGATTTTGGGACCGTATTGGTATAAATTATACAATGTTTCTTAATTCTATTCCATTTAATTTTTATTATTCTTTTTCTTTTTATATTTTATTAATATTTAATATAAAATAAAAATAAGATTTAATAAATTTATTTATTAATTTATTTAATTATTTATTATTTTAACTATTAGTTTAACTATTTAATTATTTATTCATTATAAATTATTTATTAACTTTATTTTAATTTAGTTACTTAATTACATAATTATTTAATTTATTTTCCTTTTTCCTTTCTCCTCTACTTTCCCTCCTCCTTCTCTTCTCTGTCAACTGTCCAACAGCCGATTGTTGGGCAGTTCGTCCAACAACTTCCCATCATTACCCTCCTCCACAAGCGACGCCCTCCCGTCGCCGTGCTCCCCCACATTTTCTCCCCTATAAAACCCACTGCACCTCCCTTGAGCTCGAGGAGATCCGCCTTTTCCCCACTCCGTTTCTAGAGTTTTGAGATTATGAGAGAGAGTGGTAATCGAGGTTCTCGTTCCCTTCGTCTAGCTAGGAGGAGCGATGAGATTTGCCTCCAGCATTGTAGCTTTTCTCTTCTACTCGTCATGCCTCCGCATCGCTGTGAGGGGAGGTGACAACAATCGGAGCTCTGCCAAGCTTTAATACCAAGCGAACACCAATGTTTTTCCTTCCAGGTTAGGTCTTCTATCTTCCTTCTCCTATGTCTCTTCTCGATCTATCTTTTCTTTGTTATTATATCTGATTTTGGTTTTGTTTCCACTTGCAATCTGATCATCCCATTCCATTCTCATTGCTCACCATTCTAGCTCGTTCCTCTATTGATCACCATCTCACTGACCTTCCTCTCCATTTCAAATTCCTTCCTTCTTGTATGATCACCTCTAGTGAAATCGCATTGGAGTTAGGGTTCTAATTCCTCCACCATCGAAGGAGCCCCTCATCCTCTTCCATTATTTGTTCTAACATCTAGCCAAGGTCGATGAACTTTGAGCTTTGAATTTTTGTTTGCGGGTGTGCACATCATTCGAGCATCAATGCTTGATTGCATCATCGGCATCTGATCTGAACATCCATCGAATAAAGCCGAGTCACTGCAATCACTTTCAGTTCCACTGCACCTAATCGACCATCACATGGATAGTGAGTATCCATAGGAAAAAGATGAGAACACATCATCGAGTTGTATCACCTGCAGATCGAGGAAGATTCACCACCGCGCAAAGCATGAAGGAGCATCTGAGCTTTTAATACCGTCAGCTGAGCACCTGTAACATCATATCTTCATCTAGAGATCAAGCTAGACCTACAATCGCTTCTATCTCTTGCTCCACCACCGGTTGCATCTGATCGAGACGAACCTTGAGAGATTCTCATCCAGCAATCGTCATCTTGCAAAGATAAAAGGGTGAAGAATAGGAGAGCACACTACCATCTCAACTTTGAACCTCCCCTCTCGTCGTTGATACACGAACAAGACAGCCAATGCCTCTACCTTGAAGATATGCACTTTAATTTAAACTGCCGCCACCAGTATTTGATAGGGAGGAGAACAAACAACCTCCTAGATTGTACGACAATTGTCCGATTATGATCGAGATCGAACGCTCTAGATTCGACTGTACTGCTCAGCCCTTCGATCATCCGTTCGATCAACGCTAATCACATGCTCATTTCCCAGCTATGCATCATCCTCACAACAATCCCGCTACCGCACCGCTCAACAACTCACGTGCATTGTGTGTGATGCTAGGATATTTTAGGTGAATCTACATTGCATCCCCCAGACTTCTTTTGACTTACAAATAGGTCCAGATCAAGCTGAAGTCACGTGAACCACATGTGATCACTGAAACATTTGCAGATTGCTCTTTAAATTCTCTCTATTTGTTAACAAATCCTCTACAGCATTGGCACGTGCCGGAGCATGTGTTTCTCTAGGTGATCTTGTTGGCCGCACCTCGAACTATTACTATTTTCAAGTAGGTCTGACACAGGAACATGTGGATGAGAACACGTGAGATATCACGTGTATTCTATGAAATTTGCATGAGATTTCCCCTGCAATTTTTTTATTCACGCACATCCCCCTACATTTTCTAGTATATTACGATGACACCCCTATACTCAATATATTATATTATACATACTATATACATATTAAATAAAATGAAGAATGTAAAAACTAAAATAAATATATGTATAAATACTTAGTAATATACTATATACAGTAATAAAACAATTTCTAAAAATAAAAATAGTGTTATTTTTAAATAAATAAATAAAATAAAAATACACAAATTCATCAAAAAATATTAAAAAATAGAAAAATACTTTTAAAAATACTTAAAAAATAATTCCAATATATTTACTATATTTTGCATATTAAACCAAAAATAAAATAAAAATTTCATATTGACATCAATAAAAATCAAAATACATAAAAACATCAAGTATTCACAACTAATTCATCAAAACCCCAAAAATACGCACAATATCTTGATAGAAAGTTTTTCATCTATGTTTTGATAAAAATAAAAATATTTAATTTCTTTTTTATATTTCTAAAATAGAAAATAAATCCATGTTTTCAATAAAAATTTCATTCATTTTAAAAATAATTCAAACCCACAGAAATATTATAAATCTATAAAAAATTTTACAAAAACAGTAAATAAAATTAAAAAATATAAAAAGTACAAAATAAAAACAAAATAAAAAATATAAAACTCTATACCTATATTTTCTACTTATAGGTATATAGAACCACAAGAACAACATAAAAATCTTAAAATCAAATAAAATCCATAAAAATTCAGTAAAAATGGATAAAAATCAGCAAACCCATTTACCTTAGTCGTATTACCTTTTTACCTTAGTTTCCACTGTTTACCTCCCTGAGTTTGACACTCCCATACTTAATTGTATGCACATAAGTTTAGGATTATAAATAATAGAACATATTTTTTGTGAATTCCAACCAATCACAACAGTGACAGTTGTCTATCTTTTTAAACCATCCGATAGATTGACTTTTTTATATGGCTCAGTTGTTGGGGAGGTAGCACGCTAGTGTAGATATTAGAGCCTTAGGTTTTAGGGTTTCTTTTTCTCTTTTTTCATCATCTTATTTTTTTCTTGCATTTATCTTCTTTTCTTATATCTTTTATGACTTTTGTGTTGCTTTGTGTTGCAGGGCCTAGGTATCGAGGTCAGTTTGTTCGAGAGCCGAGCAACCGAGGTACTTAGAGGCTAGTGTTCTTTGAGATCCGGTTGCAAAGGAGCATCATGAGGCTGATACAAAAGTTGTGTTGTTTCTATTTAATTTCCATTTTCTTAAGTCATGATGATGGGTAGGCGATCTCTTAAGTCAACTCTTACATCACTGCTTCCACGTGTACCTACTCATTCATCTAGGTTAGTGTCAAAGAGGATTTTTCACGGGTCTAAATATGTCTCACACAAAGGTGGAGACACAGTCGTTGTGGAAACCATAAGAAATATGATCTTCAAACAACAATTAACCCACAATCAAGAAATCAAACAATGAAATAAAACGTGGAGTTAAAATTTTTTTTAACTATACAAAATGTGTATAGTGCAAGTAGTGTAGAGTGTCAAACACATGGAGAAGAAAAGGATAGATTCAGCTATGAAGCACAAAGACGATTGTGAGGCCTTTGTCTATATTTCTTTTTGTGGGTTTCCTATTTAATATTTTTTGATTTTATTTTGTTTTATATTTTATATTTTGTTTTTAATTATATATTTTTGGCATTTATATTTAATTTCTTTTATATTTTTATATTTTTATTTTATAAATATAATATAGTGATAGATATATAGAGTATATATCACAATGTAATATAAATATAGATATAAATAATAATAATAGTCTAAAATGCATTAAATAAAATATTTTAAGTTTTAAATAGATTTTGTACTATTATTGTGATTTTTATGGAATTTTTCTATATATTTTAAAGTTAAAAATAACCTAAATCAAGGTTTAATTAAATATGAAAATTGAAATGGAAATTAAAAATAGAACATTATGTCCACAATTTTCTAAATCAATAATATAAATAAAATTATAAAATATATAACACTATTTTAGGGGTTTTGAGAATTTATAAATTTTTATAAAGGTTTTTGGGGGTTTCAATATTTAAGAGTTTTCTTTGTAATTTTTATGGAGTTTTGGTCTAGAGTTGTAAATAACTAAATAAATAAGAAAACTATTTTTTGTATATTTTCAAAATCTTTTTATTTTTTATGGTTTTCTATTGTAGATAGGGCCTCTAAATGATTTTTATAAAATAATTGAATCAAAAATATAACATGAAACTACTACATATCTGGCACTAAATCCAATTTTTTGGGAATTATTTGAGCACAGATTCTAATTGAAATAAATAGAGCAAACAAAGAGAAACTACGATAGCTGTAGGGGCATTTTTGTAATAAAATAAAGCATAGGTTCCAGTAGTTATTCCAAAAATATTCTATGCAAATACAAAATTTCTGGACCAAATACAAAATCCAAGACATGTTGGGGTACGCCTGTAAAATGTCGCCTCACGTGAGGGGTCACATGAGGTGATGTGGCATGGATCTAAAGGCAAATGTGAGAACCTTAAGGTCTTTTTTGGAGAAATTACAAAACATATAAATAGTTGAGGAAAGTATAAGTGCCAATATTTAAATACAAAAACACTTTGGATGAGAATGTAAAATACCCAAAGAAAGGCGCGATCCAATGACTCCCCTCCCTTCACTAATCAATGCGGCGCAACGAGGGGGGACGATGATGCTTCACATCTACGACCGTGATTAAACCTCCAGATAGAGATCGACGGCTCAAGGAGGGCTTGATCCAATGGCTCATGATCAAACTGGGCATGGTTCTTGATCCGACACGGGGTAGGCGAGGTGGACAAACTAGGAAGAACTGCGGCAAGGCATGCTTCTCCGAGCATGATCTTCCTCCCTCTGTCATCATTTGCTGCTCTAAAAGTGTTCCATATGCTCCACGAAGGGTCCTCGATCGACCATTGACTTCAAAATGGCAAGGCGGTCGTCGACGTGTCGTCGTGAGGTCGAAGAAGAAAGTGGGCTCCAGGTACCTACAATATTGCAAAAATCGACCCCTTGAGGGGTCTAAAGACTCCTGAACCATGTAAGAGTTGTTAGAACACATGAAAAGAGGGTCATGGGGGCTTTGACTAGTGGGTATGGATGAAGTGGAGCGTGGTGGCGCTCTTCAACGAAGGGCGGCAGAGGGAGAGCAGTTGACCACATCTACGAGGGATCTAGGTGCACAGAAGTTTTGTGGGCGTGCGAGAAGCATAGGGAAGAAGAGGGGGTGGTCTGGAGTGGTGGAAATGGGAAGAGTACAAGTGGGAGGTTCATCAGAGGCCAAGCTCCAACGAACATCGAAGGTGGGATCTACGGTTAATCGCGCGATGAAAACATGAAAAAATGCTGGGATGAAACCTAGGAGCTAAACTAGTCTAAGAAATTCAAGAAAACGGAACTCGAATAGCTGGAGCCATGAAGTTGTACCCGATGACAGTGGGCCACCGAAGATGGTGGAACCAGCCTTCAATGAGACTCAACTCTACCGCAAAAGGGCAGGGAAGGGAAGTTGTCACCTTCCTTTATAAAGGATCCCGAAGGTAGGGGTCGAACTTGCTTGAAATGGGGTTCAAATTTGAGAGGGAAATTAGACAGAGCTTATGTACATGATGACCAAGTGGGTACAAAGAACGATGGAGTCAACTCGATACAATGATCCACTCCACGAGGAAGCAAGCCCATGTATATCATCAGTGATCGAGGAAAAACAATGCAGAGGAATCATCCCAAACGAAGGAGTGTATCGTCGAGAAAATTGAAAAGGTCGGTCGGAACATAGGTATGACAACCCTAAGACCTCGATCAAAGAGTTGACTGAGATCATGAGGGGGCGAAAGTAGGTTGGTCAACGTGGACCAACCATAAAATTAGACTGAGAAATTATTCAAAAATTTGATATAAAATAATAAATGATTTTATTAATTTTAGGTTTTAAAATAAATTTTTTTATTATTTTCTCTAGTATTTTATTCTTAATTTTATTTATTTTTTAGAGGTATTTAATTACGTGTTAGCTTTTAGGGTCAATATATATGTAAATTTTGTTTTAGAGCATTTTATTTGTATTTTATATTTGTTTTTGTTATTTTATTTTGTTATTTTATAAGATTATAACTTTTTTATAAACATAATATATTTTTATTGTATTTTTCTGATATAATAATACACTTAAATAAATAAGTAAGCTTATTATATAGGAATAGGTACAGGTATTTGATGAATCTGCGATTCGTCATCTTTATTCATTTATTTTAGCTTAAAATCCCTTATAAAACACCTGCATATAACGCTAATTCCATATTCTTACTAACTTGCATTTGTGTGTAAATATTGAACATTTCTTACTAATTTTAACCTAAAATAAATAAATAAAGAAAGAAAGGAAAAATAAAGAAAAGAAAATAAAAAAAAGGAAGACTGTGTACAGGCTGACACCGAACCCCGATAGAAGGTCAAGACTTGACCTGATCGATCAGGAATAAAGTAGGGGAGATAGGGTCCTTAAGTAGAAAATTCAAAAAACATTGTGTGTATGTTGTTGTAAATACTTCACACTTATTCTGTGTATATCTGTATAAAACTGACACTAATTTATTTGTACCTTAATTGACCCCAAATCAAATAACATTCAAAACCAAAGTTGTAAATAAAAATGTGTTCTAATTACTAAAAATAATTGCACAATTAAATCATGTACGGAATAAAAGTAGCCACACTTGGAAAAGCCACTAAGCACTAATTGAAAGATCAATTCCGGCTCCATATGATTTCAAAATTGAACCATATCACTTCCATTGAATTCTAAATTAAATTATCTTCAAAATGGATGTGATTTCATAATTTTGGAGTTACGGTTGAAAAGTCGGTTTTCTGGGGGTGTTTGTGCAATTTTCACATGTATTTTGTGCATATTGTATTTGTATATATTTGTAAATAATTTTTACTAATTATTTAAAATAAAATAAAAAAATAATATAATAAAATTCTTAAAGCAAAAAAAAGGCTAATTTCCTCATTTACCCTTGTATATAATACCATATATGTGTATAGTATATGTATATAGTTACTATTTTTAACCAACCATCATAAAAAAAACAAAAAAAAAATTTTTAAATTCCAATAAATAAAGTGATGAAAATTCAAAAAAAATAGTTAATAATTTTATCTCTCTTCTATTTTATCTCATCTCTCACTTTATCTCATCCACCAAAAAAATTCAAAATCAATTTCAATTTTCATCTCTCTTATCTTCTTATCCAAAAAAAATTCAAAAATTCCAAATATCCTCTCTTTTCTATTTATATGGCTCCTTCTCCCTCATTTCAACTTGATCAATCTTTAGAGAGAGGAGCCCGATCACCGAGAGAAATTTTGTCGAGGAAGTTGCCTAGCCTCCAAGCCGTCCGGTGACAGCGAGTCGACCTTGTCGAGGCGATCACGGTCCATTTTCCGCTCCTAAGGTGAGATCCAAAATTTTCTTCGCATTTTATCTTAGTTTAATCGCTTTTTATTTTTTTCGCATTTTTTTTATCGTCATTTTGTTCTTCTAGATCTTAAAAAATTCACTACAATTACTTCCACCACCGACTTGATTTTTCATCTCACTTTCTCGATCTCTACGCCTTCTATTTCTATCGTACACAATCTCTCAACTCCGGCCGCGTACGGTGGTCGGAGAATCAGATCCGACTCTTCCACGTTCACCAGATCCCATTCATTTTCCGGATTTGTAAATAAATAAAAAAACATTAAAAAAACCATTTGTTTCTTTTCTTCTAATATTTGTTTTGCAGGAACAATTGAAAAGAAAACAAAAAAATAATAAAAGCAAACATTTCTCATTTCCTGTATTATTTATAATTTTCGGAGTTAAAAAATACAAAAAGTTTTTCTTTTATTCATTTCATGTTTACACACAAAATAAAATTACAAAAAAAATAAAAAAACAAAAAAAACAAAATCAACGGCAGGGGGCAGGGCCACCAACCCCTGCCGCACGTCCTGTGTCGACCTCCGCCAAGGGCTGCAACGCCGCCTATAGCCGCTCCACAGCCCAACCACGCACGTACGAGCAGCCGCACGCAACCAGAACCCAGATCCATCGCCGCGCCCCGCACCAAACCCCACCTGCCGCCTCCTGCGGCGGCGCTGCACGACGCCTTCCGCCGAAGCCGCCGCACACACCTCCGCGTATGCAGCCGTCGCGCGAGCACCCAGTCGCGCTCCGCCCCCTTCCTCCCGCGCTGTGCGTGGTGGTGCACTGCCTAGAGCCACCGCCTTCGATCCTTCAGGCCATCGCGCGAGTGCAGACCCGCGACCTCCACCTCCTGACGCCGCTCAACAACCGTCGCCCACGACCATCCAGCCGCTCCTCCTTGCTGCAAGTCGCGGCGCCGCAATCTACGTGAAGAAGAAGAGGAGGCGGCGCCCCTCTTGTTCCCCTTGAGATTGCAAAAAGGAAGGGAAGCCCCTAGGGCTCCCATTAATTAAAAAAAGAGGCAATTTACAGCTAGGCCCTCCAAAGTCTTCAAATTCGCCAAGAAACCCCTGTCAGCCTCCAGAGCACATGACATGCACATGCCATAGTGGTAAAATTGCATATTGTTTCTCTCTGTTTATTTTTATTATTTATTTGAGACAAAACTTTGAATCTTTACATTTCAGTCCAAAACATTCACAGTATTTACATTCTAGTCCCTGAACTGCAGAACATTAATTTGTGTGCTCTCTTTGATTGAAATACATGTTATTTGTGCTCCACAAATTTTGAGAAAATTGTGCTATGCTCCTGATGTGATTATTTTATTAGCATAAATTTTCCACTGCATTTCTCTTTCATTTATTATTATTAAAAAATCAAAACATGTCATTTTTCCTTGCTTGAATTTCCAAAATTCATAAAAATTCGAAAATTGTTCCAAAAATTCCAAAAAAATAGTGTAGTTGTATTTAATTGCCTTTTAATTTTTGACCAATTTTCACGCATTATTTATTTATAAAAACCAAAAAAATTGAGAAATATCAAAAATCTTATAAAAATCATAAAAAATTCTACCAAAATTCAAAAATTATGATTTCAGTTCCTGTTTGTAGATATTTTCTTCTAGTTTGTATTAAAAATAATTGCCAGGAGTTTTGAATATTGAAAAGATTTTTAAATTGCAAATTACACCAGGCTGTGCACATTTTCTTATTTTCTCCTTATTGATTTTTTAGAAAAATACAAAACATCTGAAAATTCCGTAAAAATTCTCAAAAATATTTCCAATCATTTTAAATCCAAAAACATTTTCATTGAATTTTTTTAAGTATTTTTGATTAATTGAAAAATTGCAGAAAAAGTTGGTGTGTATATTCTGGATCTTGTTTATATTGCTTCGTGCTATTTTTGAAATTAAAAAAAATTTTCCAAAATCAAAATCACTAAAAATTTGAAAATCGGAAAATAAAAAAATTAGAAATAAAAAATAAAAAATAAAAGATTCAAAAAAAATCACAAAAACCAAGGATAGTTGTCCTTTGAGACTCCCGTTTTCTCTTAATTAGTTTCTGATTGATTGAATAACCCTCGGGAATTGTAGCCTCCCTGAGTTCGACCCTGTCCGCTATACAGGTTAATAAGTAGCAAAAATTAAAAAATATAATCTTTTGTTGACGCGGGATTTTAGGGATAAAACAATGACAACTTGTTTATCAATAATAATTTCCGTCCTCGAATTTCGTGCTCAACAAAATGGCGCCGTTGTCGGGGAGGCACGACGAGGATAGTTAGGTTTCTCTTTTGACATGCTATTCTTGGTTGTAAATATATGTTTGCCACATTATTCCATTGTTCATATCCATTGCATTCATTCATCATTTTCTCATATTGTGTTTCTTATACATTCTCTTTTCTTTTTCTTACGAGGGCCCGCGGAGCGAAGGAGGCGATCCTAGGAGAGCCGAAGCACCCAAGCGACGTGGAGGCGGCTTGATTCTTCACCAAGTCACAGGAAAGCGTGAGAAGAGGAGAAGAAGTGAAAGAGACGAAAAAAGAGGGAAAAAAGAGAGAGAAGAGAGATTTTTTCTATCATTTGAACTTTGTAAAGGGACATTCATTTGTTACGGGTCTGTTTCGCCAAGTGCCGGTGCACTTGGGGGACCTCACCAGTTTTGTTTTCATCGCCTTTATTTTCTTTGTTTTCCGCGGATTTCGAAGCCACCTATTGATTGCTTTAATTAATTTGCTTGAGCCAGGTAATTAATTAGGTCCAAACACCCTAAACAAGAATTTTTGTGCCTATAAAGTAGATCGTAATTTGGACTTAGTCAAATTAACTTGTTCTTGCCCATTAATAGAAGTTATCATCTAGGACAGTTCACTTGCATCATATAGGATAGTTTATTTTTCTGTATTTAAATTCTGCGCGGATCACTTGCATGTAGAGTGCTGGAGACAATGTACGCATCTCTAAACCCTACATGCATCATCGTTTTTAATCGCTCATTGGCATTTCCGATCTCCTTCCTTGTTTTCACTCACATAAGTTAAAAAGGAAATTGGATACTCGGTAGGCGATTCTTTGAAAATATTTTAACCAAGTGACAACTGCCTTAAATTTGGGACTGTTAAAGAAAACTCGACCCTAAAAAATACAAGGAAAAATCATTGTTTTGGGGAGAGTAACCCCCTCATTGTATTCGTTTTAACTTGCTCGCGTACACACTAAGGTTAGTGCCCAAATCCCATAATTCAACCCCATTGTTTGTACAACTTTTTGATTATCACCTAACTCTAAAACAGACAAGATTAAGAGACCGAACCTTCACGGTCTTCACATTGCGTTGAGTTGGTGAATTAGGGGTTTGTATTGTGTTTGATTGCTTGTGTGCATATCAGATCTCTCTGTGCATTTGCACCTTTTTCTCCATATCTTTTGGCTTGACCCTCGTGCTCTCCCACCTTTTGTTTCGAAGATGACCGACTGGAGTTATTCTAATCCGATCTTCGCAGATACCTCGTACTCTCCAGACGATCCACCTTCTCTTTGCCAGGAGGATCTTCCTCCCGATGTTTATGCATATCTGCCTAACCCATTATTTCAGGAGACAGAGGACTTTGATTTTCACCCACCCTCATTCAACCCACCCGATCCTGGTATTTTGGAGTCACCTTTCATGATTTCCACACTTAAGACATTGAATCAAATGTTGGAGCATATGAATTTGAGGATTTCCAATCTATTTAACATCAATGAGAGCCAGATGCTGCTCCACTATTTGAGGGTATTAATTCATTTGAGGATAATCATGAGAGCTTGAAATCACCCGAAATACAAAAAATGAAGAAATTTCAAAAATCCAAAAAGAATTCGGGAGACACGTTATTGATTCATTTTGTGAGAAAAGAACCCAAATGCCCGATCATTCACCCACACAGCCATGTCCCAACCTTGACCCCAAGGATGCCACTGTACAGTCTGCTCTTGGCAACCCTCGTGTAAATGATGATTCCGACCTCCTCCCTTGTATGGATGAGGTCCAAAAATTCAAAAAAATGTTGACTAAACCCGAAGTGGTGGCCACCCTTCATGAGATAATTAAAGCCCCACTTCAACAGGCCATGACAGATTTATCTACTCCTCAACACAAGAAAAGAAAGCGAAGGAGAAGATCTGAGCGTTGATGAATACCCATTCATCACTCTTTATTCTTATATTTTAGCTACAAAAACCTTTGCAAATACATGTAGATATGTGTAAATACAAATAATTACCAAAAGCATGCATTGTGTAAAAACCTGTAATTAGCATGTTTTTGTGCAAAAATAAAAGAATAAAGAGTAAAAAGAAAAAGAGGGAAATATTTAGAATAAATATTGAGCAACTTGACCCAAGGGAGGGCTCAGCATGGGCCTGACCGCATAAAAGACAAAGTAGAGGGAGATAGGGGCTCATGTGTATATATATTTATGTAAATAAATAAACAATATTTTCCTCAACCAAAAAAAATATATTTGTACATATTTTGTATATATAGAAACTATGGAAAACAAAACAAAAATTAAAAATCAAAAATTCAAAAAGAACCCTTCATCATATACATAGCTCATCATCTCTCTATTTATTTCACCTTGTAAATAAAGCTATTTATTTTCAAAACTTTGTGTAAATATTTCTTCTTATGTTTTGTAAATAAAATAAATAAAGAAAATTAAAACAAAAATCAAATAAAAATTACAAAATTAAAAATACAAAAATATTCTTTTATATACACCATGTACATAATTGTGCATAAATAATTATTTCCCCTCTGTATATAAACAATAAAAATAAAATAAAAATGGCCTTTTATTCCTCATTTTATCTTATAAATAAATAAAATATAAAATGGGAATAAAAATGTATAAAAATAACTTATCAAAAATCAAAAAAATTAATATAGTGTATATATACCTATGTATAGCTACTATGTAAATACCTTATTTTAATTTCCAAAAATTAATTAAAAATCACAAAAAAATAGAAAAAATTAAAACAAACATTTTTTATGTTTTGAGTTTTCAAAAATTCGGCCTTTAAAAGCCCCAAAAAAATCAGATAAAAATACAATAATTGGCGCATCCTGATTGGTCCACGGGGGATTGTTGACCCCGGTCAACTCCCCCGCGGACTCCTTCCTTTTCAGGAAGATGCGCGCCGCCCCACCTTCACCGATTTTTCCACGCGTCTCCAGGCTGTCACCCACGCAAACCCCGTGCCCGGATTCTCCGCCGGTCATCCCTCTCCCTCGCCGGATCTTTCGCCATGAAATCCCCGCCTTCCTTAGCCGTCATCGCCTAACCCTAATCGGCCCTGTCTCCATATATACCCCGACCTCCGCCGCCTCCGCGCCTCATCTTTGGCTCCCTACCTTCACTCCCGTGACCTCCATTGGAACCACCGAGGTGACAGCTCGCGTTGGCCTTTGTTGCAGTGAGGAGGAGGTGCGTGGACCATCGATCCGGCTGCCTTGCGCTGCCGTGCTCCGACGTCTGACCGGAGCTCGAGCCTCAGGCCTTGACGCCCTTCGAGGCTACGACCGGGAGTTAGCCACACTCCAGCATAGTCTTCCGCTCCACCCAGGTAGTCGATTAGCTCTTTTATTTCGTTTAATTTTAGGTTTCCCCCAAATCACATCTCCGACGAGTTCCTCTGATTCCGGTCATCTTGCGTATCTTCTCGATCATCGGAACCTACGCTCACCTTCGCCATTCCCTCACGCACCTTCTACGCCCTTTCACTCAACCCAGATCGCACAGGATCTGGGAATCGAGCTCCACCGTCTCCGCCTCGCCGGAGCTCGTTCGCCCCACCGCACAGACCACCTTCACCCCGCTTCCTTGGGTCGAGGCATTTTGCCCTCGACCCGCGAAGCGTTCTGGTTGCTTTGCAGGTTCAAAGGGAGGCATCTGAGCCCCCCTTACAGTTCAGACCGGAGCTTCGCGCCGCCAGCCTCGCCGGAGCCCCTCCCGGGCTCGGCTGGGCCATCTGCTACCACCATCAGCTGCGGGGCTGCACCAGGAACGTGTTCCGAGCTTTAGCAGCAGCTGAGGAGGACCGGAGTTCACGCAGGAGGCCGGCGAAGTTCGCCGGCGTCGAGTTCTTCCTCCATCATCCAGAGCCGTTCGATGACGCCTCAGCTCCAGTTCTGATCGTGAGCGTCCATCTTTCGAGGAGCAGTAGCCGTCGATCCATCTGAGGAGTGCATCCGGACCGTTGATAGCAGAGGAGAGAAGCACCAGAGTCTCGGACGTTAGATCATCTACGTGGCTTCGTCTCCACCGTCGATCGAGCCTAAGAAGAGAAGAGAAGGAGAGCGCCATCCAATCTCAGCCGTTGGATCTTCCACGTGGCGCCTATCGAGCCGTCGATGATAATAAAAGGGGTAAATTCATCTTAGGCCCCTCTGTTTGTTTTATTTCAATTTAGTCCTGTAATTTTTAAATTACGTTGTTTATTTTCTGGGATACTTGCAATAAGGACCTCGTACTTATTTTATTTGCACTTATACCCCTGTCTACGTGGACCACGTGCTTCGTCACGTGAACTTTATTGGGATAATTGCAATATCAGCCCTGTAGTTCTGGATGTTACGGATTGAATAAAATCTTTTACTTATTTGCATTTATGCCCCTGTGCGTGATTTAATTTCCACATGTGCGACATTTTTTGGGTTATTTGCAGATAAGCCCCTGGACTTTTGGTACTTGTTACCAATAAGTCCTCGGAACTTATTTTTATTACATTCAGGTCCTTGAGTGCCCCAGGCACGCGCCTCGCGCGTGTTTTGCTGGGTATTTTGCACCAAGACCCCCAGAACTTTGGGTATTTGCACTTTGGTCCCTGTGCACAGTGCCCCTCCTTTGTTTTTGAATAAAATATCAAATCACCTCCAAATCCAATGAGATTTTGACACATGGCTCCTGCCATGGTGTAGAAATTTTAGGGATTTTTGAGGACATTTTTGCTTCCATTTATTATTTTTAAAAATCCAAAAACATCTATTTCAGCTACTGTTCATCTTTGAAAATCATAAAAAAATATAAAAACCCCACCAAAAATTCTAAAAAAAAATTAGATACTGTTGTTTGCTTGTGGTTTGATTTTCTAGCCAATTTTGGCTATTTTTCATCACTTAAAAAACTTTAAAAATTGCAAAACCCTCAAAAACTCATAAAAATTCTAATAATTAATTTAAAAATCCAAAAACAATAATTAAGGTGCCCAAATTTTCCTTATTCTTCATAGATTATAGGAAAATTACCTCCAGGGCTTAGTGAGACTCTTAGATATTTTATTTTTGAGTCTCAAGCCTTGCTGGACAGTACCTCTCCTGTTTTGCATTGTTTGATTTTTACAAAATAATCTACCCGTCAGAAAAATATCAAAAATTAACCAAAAACACTTAAAAACATAAAAAACACAAAAACAATTTTTCCTTAATTTTTGCTTGAGTTTTGATGCATTAAATAAATTGCTCAAGTATGCTTGGTCTTGTTTTTCTCATTTTCTTCACATATTAAAAATTTCCAAAAAAATCTAAAAATCATTAAAAATCACTAAAAATACTTTCTCTGTATTTTCTCTCATTCTGACTACATCGTAGGCTATTTAGCCAACCCGTGCTCCTTGTGATCGACCCTGGAGGCTATACCAGGTTAAACTCATAGCAGGACCGCTTTGTTTTACTTTCTGCATTTTTCGAGTGGTTCATTTTCTTGATATTCTCCGTTTTTGTGATTGAGGTCGCAACGACCATTTTCCGACCTTTACCTGATCGCATACTCGGGATATCAGAATGGCGCCGTTGCCGGGGAGCACGGCTTTGTAGTCATTTTTCTATTTTTGTCTCTCTCTATATTATTATTGTTTTCTGACCTTCTCTCTTTGATTTTTGTGCGAGGTACTGCTTGGACGACTTGGAGCTTCTTTTTAGAGGACCCGTGCAGGAGGAAGAGAGAGAGAAGAAGGAATTTTTATTTCTGAGAGAGAGAGAGAACAATATTTGTTGTAATAACTTAGACTTTGGACTTGTGGATACTTGTAACTTAGCGGGTCTGTTTCGCCGAGTACCGGTGTACTCGGGGGACCCATTTGGATTTTTGCGGCTTTTCTTGCGGTTTTGATAGCTAGCTGCCTTTTCCGGTGTTTACGCGGTTTTTCTCGAGCCCCTAGATTTAGGAATTTCTCTTGCTTGTGCCGTAATTAGTAGGATCCCCACACCTAATTGCTGATCTGTTCCTATAGATCGTTAATTGGACCTACTAAGAATAAATAATAAAAATAACTCAGTCACTTTCCTGAGAGCCTACGTGCCGCGAGCCTACCCCACAAGCGCTACTCCTGAACTCGACCTGTCGAGAAGAGGAGGGGTAAGCCAAGACCGGACTCTTTGGATCGAAGGCAAGTAACTGAGTTAGACGGTTCTGCGATAGAAGTTGCTCATCTAGGACTCGGTTTTTCCCGTTGCATCATGTAGGTAGTTTTATTTCTGTCTTTAAATTCTGCGCGGATCACTTGCATGTAGAGTGCTGGAGACAAGGTACGCATTTCTATCTTTGCATGCATCATTGATTTCTTCGCGCATCGGTTTTTCTCGTCTTCTCCCTCTGTTTTTGGCTTAATCATCAGGAGAATCGGAAAAATCGTTAGGCCGCTTGTATTTATTTTGAAAAAAAATTAAAAAGAAAAACAAAAAAATTGGGACTGGATAACATTATTGACCCTAAAAGACACTGACATTAAAAATTTGTCTTGGGGAGAGCAACCCCCTCCTTGTATGGTTTGGATGCGCGAGAGAGTGACCCGTACCCTAGGTAGAACCCTCCGGTGCTATTTCTAGCTGACTACCGACTCTTCCGTGCGGGCCAGTCGGTTGGAGTAGCATCGGGTATCCTAACAGGTCACGTAAGCGCTCTGATATCCTGTGTGTTCACCAAATAAAATTGACAAGATAAATTGACCGATCTTTCACGGTCTTCAGATTGTGTTGCGTTGGTGAACCGGGGGTTTGCTTTGCGATCATATTTTCTCCAGATCCCATCCGCCCAACTCGCCAGATCAAGATGATGGGTAGACGATCTCTTAGGCAGCCTCTGGCTGCACCGCTTTCAGGCGCGTCTACTCCATCATCTAGGTTGGCCCGTGAGAGTCGAGACCAGCTCTCCGGGCCCGAGTTCGATTCCACCCTGTTCCCCCTCGATCCCCTTTCTTTTGCTACTGAGAGACATGAGCCCGAGGAAAGACGAATTAATTTGACAGAACCTGAGTTGGGCTCATGTGATTTTGCAGACGTCACTATGGCCGGAGCCGGCAGTTCAGACGATCGCCAGCCCGAACATTTTGTCTTAGACCAGGGAGCGATTAACTCCACCCTGATCGCGTCATTAGAGACAGTTCAGCAGCAGTTACGCGATCAGGGGGCATTCATGATAGAGATGAGGAGGGAGTTGGAGCGACTCCGAGCAGAGCGAGACGAGCCGAGCGAGCCTGAGGACATTCCTGACGCTGATGCAGAGGCAGCAGCCGCAGCAGCAGCCGCAGCAGCAGCTGCCGCAACAGCGGCAGCCGCTGCCGCAGCAAGACCGATGCGGGAGCTACACAACCCCGGATCTACACTGATGCACCAGTGGGTGGTGATACCTGCGATCGTGGGGGATTTCAAGTTCCCTCCGAACACCCTGCAGATGCTTCCTCATTTTCACGGACTCGCCACTGAGGAACCCCACCTCCATCTCCAGGAGTTTTTGATGATCTGTAGCACTGTCCACGACCGTCGTGTGGACCAAGATACGATTCGGATGATGGCCTTCCCTTTTTCACTGGCAGATAGAGCAGCCGCCTGGCTGAAGCATCTAGGGAAGTTTGTTTACACCTGGGAGCAGCTCCGCACCGAGTACTTGAACAAGTACTATCCACTCGGGCGGACGAATGCAGCAAGGTCCCTGATCAACAACTTCTCCATGCTCCCTAACGAGCAATTTCATGAGGCATGGGAGAGGTTCAGAGAGCTTCTGGATAGATGCCCACACCACGACATTTCGAAGCCGAACCTAGTTCAGAGCTTCTTTAGTGGGCTGACGCCAGAGCTTCAGGGACTGGTTAATGCTTCTTGCGGCGGGTCCTACTTTGCCAAGGACCACAACCAAGTCTGGTCCATCTATGAGGAGATGTCCGAAAATTACATGGTGATGTCCCAGACTCGGTTGTACACACAGAGAGTTCAGCCGCCAGGACCCGTGCAGTACCAGCGGATAGCACGGGTTGATGCGGGTCCTTCCAGTTCGTCCACAGTTGCAGCCGCACAGGCAGAGTCGGCCGCTGCGGACATGGGGATTATCAGCGAGAAGTTGGACCGCATGGAAATAATAGAGAAGAAGCAGTGCCAGGGCATAACTCAGATGGAGCAGATGGCACAAACTCTGAGCGACGTGAAGACCCATCTCTTGTGCCTTCAAGAGGCACAGACGGCTTCTCAGCCCCGTCTTCAGTCGCGAGGTGATTCCGGTGGTAGCCGCAGCTCGTCCCAGCGCTCCAGCTCCTTGCAGCAGCCTAGACAAGTTCACCTTGTGCAGGCGGAGCCGTACCAACAGCAGCAGCCCTCTTACCAGTCACCACCATCTCCAGACTTACAGATGGTGGTATATCAGCCGGATCAGCCTCTGGATGTACTCCCACCAGCCCCTTACGACGCGGAACCGTTGATGGATGTCAACGGGATTTGGTATGACCGCCCTCAACCTGGAATCCGAAGAGATCATCCCGGATTCAGGTGGGGGAATGGGGGTAACCAGTCCCAACAGCAGCCAGCCGGTCAGGGAGGGCAGTACTCCCAGCAGAGAGATCACCAGCAGCCCCCAGCATACCAGCCACACCAGCCATCATCCTTCGTATCTCGTCCCTACCAGCAGCAGGGACAGAATTGGAGACGTGAGCAGCAGGCTCACCAGCAGCAGCATCCTTCCTCTTACCCCTCTCAGCAGCAGCAGCACCAGGTCCAGCAGCCTCATTACCAGAGAGGCAACCCGTCGGGCTCCCATGAGAGCCCCGCCATGGATGATCTAGCCCGCATCTTCACAGAGCAGCAGGCTACATTTAGACGGGAGATGGACGAGTTCCGCCAAGAGATGCGGGACCTGATGAGAGGGAAGGCCGCCATCCCTGCACAGATCGAGCCTAATCCGAATAACTTGAAGAGGAAATCTGAGCAGGTAGTTCACACTGAGCCTACCACTTCTAGTGACTCATTTGATGATATCTCGTCGGATCTATTTGATGCTGATTTTGTCACACTTAGGAGCGGTAGAAGACCAGCAGGCGGCGCCTCATCTGAGCGACAACGCGAGGATCCATCTAGAGCGCCAGATGAGGAAGAGGAGAGCGGTACTGACGCCGCACATGATGATGACGGTGGTACTGATGCCACCCGAGATGCTATTTCCACCGGCGGTACTGAGGCCGCCGCTTCACCATATCAAGGAGGTGGTACTGACGCCACCAGCAGAGCCGAGTCAGACCGCGGTACTGAAGCCGCAAGACGTCTAGTTATGGAGCCAGCTAGAGGTGGTACTGAGGCCACCAACATTTATTCTGATAGAAATGTTGTCTTTCCTCGTATGAATGTTTCTCAGAACTCTAATTTGAATAAAGGAAAAGGTTTAGTTTCTTATGATCCCACTGTGGTGAATGATGTTTGTGAGGATCCGGTCATCGAACCGTCTAGACCTATTCCTAGTCCTTCATCTGAGAAGGACCCGGTGATCCCCTTTCCTAGAGCCCTTGAGTTGGGGAAGGGGAAGAAAAAAGAAAAAGATCCAAAAAAGAGAGAGCAGGAGGAGTTTAGCCAGGGCATGATAGACCGATTTCACATCCAGCTGACCCTCAATGAGGCTTTGCAGCACATCCCTCTTCTTCAGCGATCCTTGAGAGACAGGACCACAGTCAGGAGGAAGAAGAGGAATAAAACCACAGAGATTCATGTGTTGACCAAAGCCACGTGTTACGCGATCCAGAACCATCTGCCGACCAAGAGGCCAGATTTAGGAGCCCCATATGTCAGATGTCAGATTAGTGAGCAGAGGTTCGACCGTACTCTACTAGATAGCGGATCGTCAATTAACCTTCTTCCGGCAGCCCTTCTCGACCACTTAGAGTTGGGCACTCTTAGACAGAGCAGGACATACCTTCAGTTTGCTGATCGGTCTGTCAAGAGGCCAAAGGGGTTGTTGCGAGACGTTGTCATCACGATTCAGGGTTTGCAATTCCCCGTGGACTTCGTAGTGCTGGACATGGAGACCCCTGACTCGTTGACCGATTCCCCCATCATTCTCGGTCGCCCATTCTTGGCCACAGCCAAGGCGGTGACTGACCATGACAGTAGGAAGGTATTCTTTCGCGTCCAGGGCGAGAGTATACAAATAGAGACGGTTAAGGACCACAGAGCCAGAGATAGATCCCGCTCAGAGGGCAGTACAGATTCAGAGCAGCTGACAGACGCAGAGCCAGATATACACCAGGACTGTGATTTTGTGATCACAGATGATGAGGCAGCTTGGGCAGATCCTGCAGCACAGACCATCCTCTCATATTCAGATACAGCTGATGCAAAGACGATAGCAGAGGATAGTCTGGAGAGCACAGCCCTGGTTCAGGATACTATTGAGTCAGCAGAGTCGGACCTTGATCGCGACACGATTTTCAGTGATGGTGGTACTGAGGCCACCTTGCTAGACGGTGGTACTGATGCCACCGCAGTTGATACAGATCCCTCGGATTCAGAGTCTGATTGGGCAGATTGTGATGATCAGATGCCAGACCTGGATCCACCTGAGCCTACAGATAAGGAGGAAGTAGAGGCAGAACAGATTAGAGACAATGCAGAGGACCCGCCTTCCCCAGATCAAGTTTGTGAGAGTTCGTTATCATTTTCCCAGGCAGATTTGGTAGAATTGTCAGCATACACACATCTTCTTCAGAAGCCAGATTTGCCAGCACCCAGCTGTCCAGAACTAAAGCCGCTCCCTACTTCGCTGAAGTATCGATTCCTTGCGGGAGAGTCTGAGATGTACCCAGTCATCATCTCCGCCGATCTGACTGGAGAACAAGAATCCCGTCTGATGGAGGTTCTTGAAAAGAACCGCAAGGAAATTGGATGGAGCGTAGCATATCTCCATGGGATTAGTCCCTCGTTGTGCTCCCACCATATCTATCTCGAGGAAGGGGCAAAGCCGTCGCGTGAGTTCCAGCGGCGACTGAACCCCAACCTACGAGAAGTTGTCATGAAGGAAATATCAAAATGGTGGAGTGCAGATTTTATTTATCCCATTTCCGACTCCAAGTGGGTTAGCCCCTTGCATGTGGTGCCCAAGAAGACGGGCATCACGACTGTGATCAGTGAGTCGGGAGAGGAGATTGCTACACGAGTACCCACCTCTTGGAGGGTCTGCGTTGACTACAGGAGACTCAACCAGGCCACCAAGAAGGACCACTTCCCCCTGCCTTTTATTGATCAGATCATAGAGAGACTGGCAGGGAAGAGCCATTATTGCTTCCTAGATGGGTACTCGGGCTACAATCAAGTGGCCATCGCTCCTGAGGATCAGGAGAAGACCACCTTTACCTGTCCCTTCGGTACATACGCCTTTCGACGCATGCCATTTGGGCTATGCAATGCCCCTGCGACTTTTCAGAGATGCATGCTGTTGATTTTTTCGGACATGGTAGGGGAGTGTTTGGAGGTCTTCATGGACGACTTCTCGGTTTACGGCGACGGATTCGATTCCTGTCTTGACTGCCTAGACCGAGTGCTCCAGCGATGTATTGCTACCCGCTTGGTTCTGTCTTGGGAGAAGAGTCACTTCATGGTGACTCAAGGGACGGTGCTTGGCCACATCATCTCCAACAGGGGCATGGAGGTTGATCCGGCCAAGGTTGACGTCATTAGAAAACTCGCACCGCCGTCCAATTTGAAGCAGCTACGGTCATTTCTGGGGCATGTTGGTTTTTATAGGAGATTCATTCATGATTTCAGCAAGATTGCCCGACCGTTGACTGACCTCTTGACGAAAGACACCGAGTTCCTTGTCGATGACAAGTGTCTTTCATCCTTTGAGACTCTCCAGCAGCGTGTTATTGAGGCTCCTGTCCTTCAGCCACCCGATTGGTCTCTCCCATTCGAGATCATGACGGATGCCTCCGATTTTGCCGTAGGGGCCGTGCTAGGACAGAGGAGGGACGGAGTTCCATTTGCCATACACTATGCTAGCCGCACATTGGATTCTGCCCAGCGGAATTATACGGTCACAGAGAAGGAGATGCTAGCAGTAGTGTTTGCCCTAGATAAGTTCAGATCGTATATCATTGGATCTAGAGTGACTTTGTATACAGACCACACCGCCATCAGGTACCTCATGTCAAAGAAGGATGCCAAGGCCGGACTTACTAGATGGATCCTTCTACTCCAGGAGTTCGACATTGAGATCAAGGATAAGCCTGGAGTTAAGAATGTGGTGGCGGATCATCTCTCCCGATTAGAGCAGCCTGAGGATTCTGAGCAGATTGATCCCATTCATGATACCTTCCCAGATGAGGCGATCCTTGCTATCACCTCACTCCCGTGGTATGCCGATATTGTGAACTTTCTCGTTGCTGGAAAAGTCCCACAAGATTGGCCCAGGCAGAGGCTTGAGACCTTCCTTGCGAAGGCCAAGTCCTACCACTGGGAGGATCCCATCCTTTACCACGAAGGAGGGGATAGCATCTGGCGTCGGTGTATCCCTCAGGAGGAGCATCATAGTGTCCTCACTTACTGCCACAAGCTTGAGGCAGGAGGACATCATTCTGGGAGGAGAACGGCACAGAAAGTGCTCCAATCCGGCTTGTGGTGGCCTACACTCTTCAAGGACTCTGATGAGTTCGTGAAGAGGTGTACTGACTGTCAGAGGATGGGCACTTGTGGACAACGTGATATGATGCCGATGCAGCCCATTCACTTCTGTGAGGTTTTTGACGCATGGGGCATCGATTTCATGGGTCCATTCCCTAAGAGTCAGGGATTCGAGTACATTCTGTTGGCCGTAGATTACGTTAGTCGTTGGGTTGAGGCTATCCCCGCCCGAGCCGCTGATGCGAAGACAGTTTGCAGATTTTTGAAGAAGCACATCATCATGCGGTTCGGGGTTCCACGAGTTCTGATTTCTGATGGGGGGTCTCATTTCGTCAACGACCAGGTGAAGGCCCTTGCTAGCGAGTTCAGTATAGACCATCGTGTTGCCACACCTTACCATCCACAGACGAATGGTCTAGCTGAGGTGTCGAATAGGGAGATCAAGAATATTTTGCAGAAAGTCGTCCGCCCTGACCGAAAGAATTGGTCACAGCTTTTGGACTCGGTCTTGTGGGCATATCGGACGTCTTTCAAGACTCCATTGGGTACATCTCCCTTTCGCCTCATTTATGGCAAACCGTGCCATCTACCTGTTGAGCTGAGGCACAAGTCACTTTGGGCAGTCACAGATATTCTTATGGATCCAGATGGTATAGGAGACCAGAGGAGGGCAGAGCTAGCCGCCTTGGAAGAGCTTAGAGATACAGCTTTCTCAAACAGCCTACATTATAAGGAGAAAGTGAAGGAGTGGCATGATTCTCGTATCAGCCACAAGCATTTTGAGATTGGACAGAGAGTATGGCTGTTTGATGCAAGGCTCAGATTATTTCCAGGAAAGCTACAGAGCAAATGGAAGGGACCTTACTTGGTCAGAAAGGTACACGATAACGGCAGCATTGATATATCTGAGTTATCCTCTGAGAGTACCTTTCGAGTGAACGGCCAGCGGCTCAAGCCATTTCTAGATCATGAGCCGCGGGACGTTATTATTGCCGCTATTCATTTTGCGTGAGATGTGGTCTTTTGACTCACATCTTTTGCATCTCACGCCTGATTTTCACTGTTCTTCCGCCTGTATAGATCCAGTTGTCCATATCATTCTATTCTTTAGTCCCACATCCCTTTTCTCATCCTATGATTATGCTATACTTAGGGTGTACTTTACCCTAAGTATAGGGGGGATGTCGGACCTGCGGGTATTCTTTTCATTCTTTCTGCTTCTGTTTTTGCTGCTTATACTTAGGGATATTTTACCCTAAGTATAGGGGGGGCAGATTCTGTATATTCTTTACTCGGATCTCCCTTTATGTACAGCTTACTATACTTAGGATTAGTTAATCCTAAGTATAGGGGGAGACCACCGAGTTCTTCTTATTCTATTCATTTATTCGTTTTTGTACTTAGCCATTCCTTTTCACTTTCCTTTTTACTAAGCACGAGTTATGTCTTCTTCATCGCTCTTGATCACTCTGAGGACATCGTTCGAGCTAAGTATAGGGGGGGTGTGTATATATTTCATATATACTTTAGCCATAACTCGTACTTTGTGTAAGTGTGTTAATAAATAAAATGGCTAAAAATCACAAAAATTTGAAAAATAAAATGGCTAAAAATCACAAAAATTTGAAAATTTTTCTTGTACATAAACCTCTTTTATCTTGCACATACATAGTTAGTGTACAAAGTATTTGTGTAAAAATGATTTCAAAAATCTTTTGTGTAAAGCTTGTGTAAATATTTTGTATCAAAATTATGTATATAATACAAAATTTTTCTAAAATGTTTTGAAAATCAAAAGTTTGCAAAAATCTTGTGTAAATATGTGTAAATATCTTTTTGCAAAACTTGCACCTCATGCATCATCATCCATAATTTCAGAACATTTTTCAAAAATTTTGCATGATTGTAAAATATTTGTAAATAGCATCTTGTGTGCATATATGTATATAGTTTTTCCTGGATGAGAGTTGACATTTAAACTAAGCCTGGAATTAAATTGAGAAATGGAGCTTGAAGAAGATCTTAACCACTTAACTTTAAGAGGAACCTTATAGGACTTAGGGTTAAGGCTTTTCAGGTCCATAAGGACTTAATTCTTTGAGTCCACTAGGCTATGAGCATATGTCATCTTGATGAGCTTAAGTAGAGCACTTAACAACACACGCATGACTCTTAGAGACAATGGCTTGACTTGCACCTGCACTTACACATGGCTCTCCACGGATGAGGTGGCGAGGAGGCAGTTTCCTTTGGCTTGGGGTAGCATATGAGGGTAGTACTTCTAGGCGGAACCTCTCTTCTTCTTCTAGTGAAGGAAGTGCACCTCAACTTGGTCTAGTGGTGATGAAGGCTAAAGACAGAAGTCGTGGGTTGCAATAAAGCTTCAAAAGAGGGATAGTCTACTGGCTCAAGAGGAAATTTCTTACATGCTGTACCATGTAGATATGTTGTACAGAAGTTCTTGAAAAAAAAAATGCAAAAATGCAAAAAGAACTCCAAAAAAAAGTGGTGGGTCGGATTGAAAATTTAATAACCCCACCGGAGTATACATAGTCAAATAAAGCAAAAGCTTATGGTATCAATGTTACATCTCATGAAGCTTGCAGCGGGAGACTTAGCTACACTGGCTAAGCTTCCAAAACTCTATACTTCTACCCCCTCTTCTTGAGCCGGTCGCACTTGAACTTAGAAGGGAATACCCCGCTTCTCGAGGAAAGAGTTGCTAGACCGAGGCATTAGAGTTACCAGGTTGAGGGAGGTTGCTTCTTTGTTACTTCTGAGGTGGGGAGCCACATATCACTTACACCGCATGGAAAGATTCATGGTCATTAGAGTTTGTGTATGTAGACTTGTTCTGATCTGGTTTATTGAGGAGTCTTGCCCATAGAATGGTGGAACTTGGAGACTGTTGAGTTTTAAGCTTAAGTCCAAATAAGGTTCCGACACATTAATAATCTAAAGATCTGATCGAGCTCCATATTTCAATTTAATGAAGGAAAGTTTAATAAATCACCCTTGATCCATGTACATCCTCTTTTTCTTTTTCTTTTTCTTTTTCACTTCTTTTTCAAATAAGTGTTTGCTAAGGGACTAGCAAAGTTAAGCATAGGGGGGTGATGAATACCCATTCATCACTCTTTATTCTTATATTTTAGCTACAAAAACCTTTGCAAATACATGTAGATATGTGTAAATACAAATAATTACCAAAAGCATGCATTGTGTAAAAACCTGTAATTAGCATGTTTTTGTGCAAAAATAAAAGAATAAAGAGTAAAAAATAAAAAGAGGGAAATATTTAGAATAAATATTGAGCAACTTGACCCAAGGGAGGGCTCAGCATGGGCCTGACCGCATAAAAGACAAAGTAGAGGGAGATAGGGGCTCATGTGTATATATATTTATGTAAATAAATAAACAATATTTTCCTCAACCAAAAAAAATATATTTGTACATATTTTGTATATATAGAAACTATGGAAAACAAAACAAAAATTAAAAATCAAAAATTCAAAAAGAACCCTTCATCATGTACATAGCTCATCATCTCTCTATTTATTTCACCTTGTAAATAAAGCTATTTATTTTCAAAACTTTGTGTAAATATTTCTTCTTATGTTTTGTAAATAAAATAAATAAAGAAAATTAAAACAAAAATCAAATAAAAATTACAAAATTAAAAATACAAAAATATTCTTTTATATACACCATGTACATAATTGTGCATAAATAATTATTTCCCCTCTGTATATAAACAATAAAAATAAAATAAAAATGGCCTTTTATTCCTCATTTTATCTTATAAATAAATAAAATATAAAATGGGAATAAAAATGTATAAAAATAACTTATCAAAAATCAAAAAAATTAATATAGTGTATATATACCTATGTATAGCTACTATGTAAATACCTTATTTTAATTTCCAAAAATTAATTAAAAATCACAAAAAAATAGAAAAAATTAAAACAAACATTTTTTATGTTTTGAGTTTTCAAAAATTCGGCCTTTAAAAGCCCCAAAAAAATCAGATAAAAATACAATAATTGGCGCATCCTGATTGGTCCACGGGGGATTGTTGACCCCGGTCAACTCCCCCGCGGACTCCTTCCTTTTCAGGAAGATGCGCGCCGCCCCACCTTCACCGATTTTTCCACGCGTCTCCAGGCTGTCACCCACGCAAACCCCGTGCCCGGATTCTCCGCCGGTCATCCCTCTCCCTCGCCGGATCTTTCGCCATGAAATCCCCGCCTTCCTTAGCCGTCATCGCCTAACCCTAATCGGCCCTGTCTCCATATATACCCCGACCTCCGCCGCCTCCGCGCCTCATCTTTGGCTCCCTACCTTCACTCCCGTGACCTCCATTGGAACCACCGAGGTGACAGCTCGCGTTGGCCTTTGTTGCAGTGAGGAGGAGGTGCGTGGACCATCGATCCGGCTGCCTTGCGCCGCCGTGCTCCGACGTCTGACCGGAGCTCGAGCCTCAGGCCTTGACGCCCTTCGAGGCTACGACCGGGAGTTAGCCACACTACAGCATAGTCTTCCGCTCCACCCAGGTAGTCGATTAGCTCTTTTATTTCGTTTAATTTTAGGTTTCCCCCAAATCACATCTCCGACGAGTTCCTCTGATTCCGGTCATCTTGCGTATCTTCTCGATCATCGGAACCTACGCTCACCTTCGCCATTCCCTCACGCACCTTCTACGCCCTTTCACTCAACCCAGATTGCACAGGATCTGGGAATCGAGCTCCACCGTCTCCGCCTCGCCGGAGCTCGTTCGCCCCACCGCACAGACCACCTTCACCCCGCTTCCTTGGGTCGAGGCATTTTGCCCTCGACCCGCGAAGCGTTCTGGTTGCTTTGCAGGTTCAAAGGGAGGCATCTGAGCCCCCCTTACAGTTCAGACCGGAGCTTCGCGCCGCCAGCCTCGCCGGAGCCCCTCCCGGGCTCGGCTGGGCCATCTGCTACCACCATCAGCTGCGGGGCTGTACCAGGAACGTGTTCCGAGCTTTAGCAGCAGCTGAGGAGGACCGGAGTTCACGCAGGAGGCCGGCGAAGTTCGCCGGCGTCGAGTTCTTCCTCCATCATCCAGAGCCGTTCGATGACGCCTCAGCTCCAGTTTTGATCGTGAGCGTCCATCTTTCGAGGAGCAGTAGCCGTCGATCCATCTGAGGAGTGCATCCGGACCGTTGATAGCAGAGGAGAGAAGCACCAGAGTCTCGGACGTTAGATCATCTACGTGGCTTCGTCTCCACCGTCGATCGAGCCCAAGAAGAGAAGAGAAGGAGAGCGCCATCCAATCTCAGCCGTTGGATCTTCCACGTGGCGCCTATCGAGCCGTCGATGATAATAAAAGGGGTAAATTCATCTTAGGCCCCTCTGTTTGTTTTATTTCAATTTAGTCCTGTAATTTTTAAATTACGTTGTTTATTTTCTGGGATACTTGCAATAAGGACCTCGTACTTATTTTATTTGCACTTATACCCCTGTCTACGTGGACCACGTGCTTCGTCTCGTGAACTTTATTGGGATAATTGCAATATCAGCCCTGTAGTTCTGGATGTTACGGATTGAATAAAATCTTTTACTTATTTGCATTTATGCCCCTGTGCGTGATTTAATTTCCACATGTGCGACATTTTTTGGGTTATTTGCAGATAAGCCCCTGGACTTTTGGTACTTGTTACCAATAAGTCCTCGGAACTTATTTTTATTACATTCAGGTCCTTGAGTGCCCCAGGCACGCCCCTCGCGCGTGTTTTGCTGGGTATTTTGCACCAAGACCCCCAGAACTTTGGGTATTTGCACTTTGGTCCCTGTGCACAGTGCCCCTCCTTTGTTTTTGAATAAAATATCAAATCACCTCCAAATCCAATGAGATTTTGACAATGGCTCCTGCCATGGTGTAGAAATTTTAGGGATTTTTGAGGACATTTTTGCTTCCATTTATTATTTTTAAAAATCCAAAAACATCTATTTCAGCTACTGTTCATCTTTGAAAATCATAAAAAAATATAAAAACCCCACCAAAAATTCTAAAAAAAAATTAGATACTGTTGTTTGCTTGTGGTTTGATTTTCTAGCCAATTTTGGCTATTTTTCATCACTTAAAAAACTTTAAAAATTGCAAAACCCTCAAAAACTCATAAAAATTCTAATAATTAATTTAAAAATCCAAAAACAATAATTAAGGTGCCCAAATTTTCCTTATTCTTCATAGATTATAGGAAAATTACCTCCAGGCTTAGTGAGACTCTTAGATATTTTATTTTTGAGTCTCAAGCCTTGCTGGACAGTACCTCTCCTGTTTTGCATTGTTTGATTTTTACAAAATAATCTACCCGTCAGAAAAATATCAAAATTAACCAAAAACACTTAAAAACATAAAAAACACAAAAACAATTTTTCCTTAATTTTTGCTTGAGTTTTGATGCATTAAATAAATTGCTCAAGTATGCTTGGTCTTGTTTTTCTCATTTTCTTCACATATTAAAAATTTCCAAAAAAAATCTAAAAATCATTAAAACTCACTAAAAATACTTTCTCTGTATTTTCTCTCATTCTGACTACATCGTAGGCTATTTAGCCAACCCGTGCTCCTTGTGATCGACCCTGGAGGCTATACCAGGTTAAACTCATAGCAGGACCGCTTTGTTTTACTTTCCGCATTTTTCGAGTGGTTCATTTCTTGATATTCTCCATTTTTGTGATTGAGGTCGCAACGACCATTTTCCGACCTTTACCTCGATCGCATACTCGGGATATTCAAGCGTCACATCTTGACCATGGTCACTGCCTACGTCATCTCTCACCATCCTATTTTTAAGAAAGGGAACACGACCACACCTCTTGTGAGTTGCTCCATATCTGACTATTCTTGTGATAATGCTCTCCTTGACGGCGGTTCATCAATCATATAATACCCTTTTCTATGGTACACTCTCTTCATCTTGGGCCTCTCAAGAAAACCAGGATGATAGTTCAATTCGCTGACGGATCTATCAAGAGGCCGAAGGGCATTCTAGAAAATGCCGTCATTCTTATTCAGGGCATGAATTTTACTTTAGATTTTGTTGTAATGCCCATGGAGACCTCCACCCCTGTGGAGCACCCTCCAATCATCCTGGGACGGCCTTTCCTCGCCTCTGCGGGAGCCGTTATTGATTATGGTTCAGGAGAGATTTGTTTCCGTTCTGATGTAGGGAGCGATGTGTTAATCACTACACCCACTACCGTCCAGAGACCCGCATCCCATGAGAGCCCGCCCGTGTTAGCCAACACCAAAGAATTTGATCATGATGATACTACCAGAGATTTTTGCTATATGATGGATGATACTGAGACCCGAGAATTCCTCTTCAAGGAGGAGGACTCAGAAAGCATAGACCTTGGAGTTACCTCTTCTGGTACGTGACGATGCATTGATGACATCCGCGGAATTTACACGATAGACACCTTAGAGTGGAAGGCAGACTCTGAGACTAGACAGGACAAACATGATTCGACTACTTTCACTGATGAGTCCGTTCCTATTCACCTTGAATCATATGAGACCGATCAGGCCAAATTTGATTTGATTGCTTTTATAAAAGAATTTGGGCCTTTTGATAAAGATGATGATCCAATAGAGGTTCGCCAAGCTGAAATTGATCCTACTTTTTCTGATAATGATTACGAGCCATTTTACA